>OY811974.1:10147943-10192760 GCA_963681505.1 Eunapius fragilis | reverse complement strand
AAGCCGTAGTCAGGGAGCAGGGGGGGGGGGGGGGGGATCGACCGATCACCCGTTTGATGCTTTGGTTCCGCCCCCCTCCAGTTATCGTACGTTTTGTATCAGGCCCGAAGCTGGCGCCGCAGCAATCCTGTCGGGTCCTCCCCCGCTTTTCGTATCGGGCCCGAAACCCCCCCCCCCCCCCCCCCCCCCCCCCCCCCCCCCCCCCTCCTCCCACTCACACACACGCCGGACGCTGTTCGTATCGAGTCCGAAAAGGACACCTACGACCATTGCGACCCCACTCCCCCTCTTAAGTTCCGCTGTCCTGTTAATCGTTCCCCCCCCCCCCACCCCCCCCCCCCCCCCCCCCCCCCCCCCCCCCCCCCCCCCCCCCCCCCCTGCCAGACCACCTGGCTACGGGTCTGCAGCCAGATGCGAACTCCGTCTTTCGAGGTCGATTTCCATTCCCAATCGATGGTGAAAGGATTCAACGATTCTTTATCATGCACTGACGTGTCATCAATTAATTGGCCGGCTTCAAAGTGGGCCAACCGGTTTTAAAGCGGGTCAAGGGTTTTAAATCGGGCCGTAACATAAATATTCCGATAGCCCAATACTCGCTGAGTGTTCTAGTGCTATTTTAAACCCGTATCTAGTATACACACTAACCTGCATTCGTTTGAAGCGACACGGTTTGCAATATCTCGGTAGTCGCGAATAAGATATACACTTTTTTTTAGTGCTGTTTCATAATATACTGGGCGCGCCATTTCATTACTATCTAACTCATATAGATGCATGGTACATTAATTTCATGTTCAGGGTAAGCTCTATTCGCATACAATATCCAAAATTCCAATTACAAGCTTGCCCTAACTAGTGCCCAGACAATGACCAATATAGAAGTGCGCAACCGATCATGTCGCTCGCTTGTTCTAACACCCATAAGAAGCCAGTGTGTGACAAATGCGATGCTGGGACTAGTTGTACAAAGTGTTGTACATGCCAATCCCGTACGCGTGGTCACCCGAAATTAAGAAGGCTAGCGCAGTGCAGGAAACACCACATCGGTTAAATCACGAGCAGCGTGCTACATGTTCATCACATTTTGCTACTGAACCGGCATCAGAGCTCGATACGATGAATGAAGGCACCAGCAACAATGCATCATCGCAAGTCCACATTTGTCAGGTACTAAAGCTAATAATGGGTTGCGATGAGCACGTATAAATAGCATATGAGCACTTCCTATAGCATCGAAATTAGGCGGCAGGTAGAATGGGCGAGTGACAGGAAGATCGACCATGCCAGTATTAGAATGTATTTTTGAAAGGCATCAAAGCGTGGGCACATGTGCTGCAACCCAATTTGAGGCTCAATGAGGGCTCAAAGATGTCTTTCAGCTGATCAACTCATATCGATATGGCTGATATCCACATGGACTCCCAAGTACTAACCACAATACCAACCATCATCAGGGACATACTAAAGGGAAAAGAAGCAGCTCACATCTTACAATTCTAGGATGCTTAATTCTTTTTACCTTGGTTGATGTTCCCACATCATATGTGCCATCTTTTTTATCACTCAACAAAGACCACCATGCAGCTACGCTGATGTTCCAGGCTAAGGTCTAAAAGTCATACCTGGATCATGGAATGAAGATTGAACACTTCATCAAAACACATCCTCGCCGGAGTTCCTAAAGATCTAATAGAATTCGCTGTTGGATTCATCTAGAACATCAGCGGGTTAGCATGGGAAGCTAAAAAGCGTATACTCCCAATAGAAAGGGTAAGTTGAGCTAGCTCGAGAATGTGTTTGCCATGAGGTCCCTTGTCCTTGCAACAATTCTCGAGCTTGCTACACTTATCCTTTCTATTGGGAGTAATCTTTTTAGCTTCCCATGCTAACCCGCTGATGTTTTCATCACAATAGATGAATTCAACAGCGAATTCTATTACATCCTTCGGAACTCCGGCGAGGCTGTGTTTTGATGAAGTGTTGAATCTTCATGCCATGATCCAGGTATGACTTGTCGACCTCAGGTTTAGCCAGTCTCTTGGACATGCGCAGGTGGATTAGTCCAAAGGTCACAAACACTACACTCAAACACTACACTCAAACACTACACTCAAACACTACACTCCTCCCCCTTTAGCCAGTCTCTTGGACATGCGCAGGTGGATTAGTCCAAAGGTCACAAACACTACACTCCTCCCCCTTTAGTTCCTACTTCAGAGACGATCTGGGGGACGATGTACACGAGTAGAACGTCTGAGTACAACTGGTTCAGAAGCTTCTGTTGGTTTCACAGTGGGTTCAGCTGGGGCATCAGGAACTGGTTCTGGTAGGGCCTGTGGATCAGGTTCTGCTGGAACAAACTCTGAAGTGTCAAATGTATCCCTTGGGAACACCTCATCCTCAGATGCAACAGGCACCACTTCTTCACAACCACGAGCACGTACATGATCAATATGACGTCGCACTTTCTGACCATCACTAAGAATGATGACCAGGGACACTGGACCTGTCATCGCAAACACCTTCCCTGATATCCATTTAGGACCATTGCCACTGAAGTTACGAGCATACACCAGGTCACCAGTTCTGAACGTACGAGTCTTAGCGTGCTCATCATGCCTCTTCTTCTGGTGTTCTTGCTCTTTCCGGACTCTGACTCCCACATCTGGGAACAGGAAATCAAGGTGTGATCTTGGCTTATGACCAAACAACAGTTCTGCCGGAGAATGACCTGTAGTAGAGTGAGGGGTTAATCTGTATTGGAAAAGGAATCGAGATAGCTGAGTATCCAAATCCCTCCCTGTAACCATCTTCTTCATGGCTTCCTTGAACGTTTGCACTGCCCGTTCGGCTAGACCATTACTAGCTGGATGGTAGGGAGCACACCTGATATGTCTAAACCCATTCCTTTTAACGAAGGTAGCAAAATCCATACTGGTAAAGGCAGAACCATTATCAGTGACCAACACTTCAGGTAGCCCATGAGTAGAAAAAATATGCTTGAGAGCTTTGATAGCCTGCTGCGAGGAAGGTGTTGACACTGGTACTACCTCAAGCCATTTAGAGTGTGCATCAACCAGGATTAAGAAAGTCCGACCCATGAACGGGCCAGCGAAGTCGACATGAAGGCGTAACCACGGCTTGGATGGCCACTCCCAAGGGTGCAGTGGTGCTTCTGGAGGTGACTTCCTGTTAACCTGACATGCTGCACATTGCTTAACTTTTGTCTCCAAATCTGCATCAATTCCAGGCCACCACACCATACTCCGAGCCAATGCTTTCATTCTATGTATACCTGGATGTGCATCATGTAACACCCGAATCACTGCCTCCACCCCAGCTGGCGGTATTACAACACAATGTCCCCATAAAATGCATTCATCCTGCACACTTAGCTCATCTTTACATCGAGTAAATGGTTGCACCTTTTCTGCTAAGGATGAATCCTCTTGCCAACCATGCAGGATCATGTGTCTGACGTGGGAGAGCAGAGGGTCCTTCCCTGTCCATGCTTTGATGTTAGTAAATGTCACAGGGGACTCCTGATCTGCCAGAGCGCCCATCATCAGAATCAAATCCCCTGGCACCGGAACATCACTTGGCGCCTCAGCTAGGGGTAGCCGACTGAGGCAATCTGCATTTCCTTGCTCCTTCCCAGGCCTGAACTTAATCTGGTAGCTGTACGCACTTAAAGTTAGTGCCCACCTCTGGATTCGTGATGAAGCCATAGCAGGAACAGGACGTTTCTCACTAAAAAGAAACTGCAGCGGCTTATGGTCAGAATACACTGTAAAGGTCCTACCCAACAAATAGTGATGGAACTTCTTTACTCCAAAGACTACTGCCAACCCTTCCTTTTCAATCTGTGGGTATTTTCTCTCAGCAGGTGCCAATGTGCGGGAAGCATAGACAATCGGTCTGTCTGACCCATCTTCCAATTCGTGGACCAACACAGCTCCCACACCATACGGAGAAGCATCACAGGACAGGATCAGTTTTTTATCAGGATCAAAATGCGTCAGAAGGTCTGCTGAAGTTAGCTGGAACTTAGCAGTCTGGAAGGCTCTCTTATGATCAATGTCACCCCAACTCCAAGCAACATTCTTTTGCAGCAACCTGTACAATGGAGAAAGGGTATTAGCAAGATTAGGCAGAAACTTGCCATAATAATTAACTAAACCCAAGAACGATCTCAATTGTTCTAAATTTTGAGGGGCTGGAGCCTCTATCACTGCTCGCTTCCTTTCTGGAGATGGGCGGATACCGTCAGCTGAGATGCAGTGGCATAAGTATTCCAGTGAATTCATCAAAAAGGCGCACTTTGATTTCTTCAATCGCATCCCTACCTGTTCCAATCTTGTCATGACTTGCTCCAGAGTCTGCAAATGTTCCATTTCTGATGATCCTGAAACCAGGATATCATCTATGTACACAACCATATTGGAGATGCCCTGTAACAGACTCTCTATGGTCCGCTGGAAGATGGCAGGCGCAGAGGCTACACCAACCGGAAGCCTGTTAAAGTGGTAGAGGCCCTTGTATGTTGAAATAGTGACATACTTCTTTGAGTCCTCTTCTAAGGCTAACTGTAAATAAGCATCTGCCAGGTCAAGTTTGAAAAACAGTTTTCCTTTCCCCAAAGAGGCCAGTAAATCTTCAATACGAGGTAGAGGGTAGGTCTCTACATGTGCCACTTGATTAATTGTCAACTTGAAATCTCCACAAATCCTGATTCGTCCATCTTGCTTGACAATTGGAACCACAGGAGCAGCCCAGTCCGAGAACGGAACAGGTTCCAGGACTCCACATGCCACCAGTCTATTCAGCTCCTCTTCCGCCCTTCCTCGTAGAGCGTATGGCACTGTACGATGCTTGCAAAATATAGGGCACACATTTGAATCCACCTGGAACTTAACAGTGAGCCCCTTTACAAGGCCTAGCTCTTCTTTGAACAGAGAAGCATGCTTGTCTAGTACTTCCTGTAACACACTTCTGGCAATGGTTCTGAAGACGGAAAGGTCTGGTTTCAACTTGCACAACCAGTCTCGACCCATCAATGATGGTCCATCTCCTTCCACCACAAGTAGGCTCAATTGTGCTGCTTGCCCTTTGTAACAAGCCCTCACTGAAATTCGTCCCAAAATAATCAGCTTCTCACCAGTATAGGTCCTCAACACGGTAGATGTATGGGACAACCGTGGTGTTTTGTCTTTGACCCACAATTGCTTGTAGGTGGCTTCCCCTATGATGGACAGAGCCGCACCAGTATCAATCTCCATCTCCAGTAGAGCACCATTTACACGAACTTTAATCTTCAGTGGGGCCCCCGGGTAGGGGGACTACCCAGGGCAAAGAGGGTATACGCTCGCTCCTCCCCATCGTCGGACTCTGGGCTAGCAACAGAACACATGCTATAGGATGTCTTTTTGAACACCATCACATTCCTGGTGACCGCCGGTTTCTGCATATGATTTAAACGACACTCTGAAGTATAAACCAAAACTACCCATACTTCTCCGAGCACCAAATTATATGGCGGACTAATTAGAAGATGAATGCTATTAAGTCACGCGATGAAAAAGCTCTATCGAGGGTTGTTTTGTATCGATTTTGGATGCCGTACATTAGTGCTGCTTAATTTAATGAACCTCAATACCTGCCATGATATATTACCACCTTTTAATGTAAAAAACCATAATAAAGTGCGTGATGCATGTGGAGCAGTGTTGCCGCGGTCCACTACTTTTCAGTGGACCGTGGACCGCAGTCAAACCTAAGTAGCCAGACCGTGACCGGACCGCGACCGTGCACAAATCAAACAATCCAGGACCGTGACCGTCGGTCGGACCGACGGTCGGACCGCGGTCCACAATGCTGATAATATAAATCCAAGAAAGGCAATGCAAATGCAACAATGACAACACATACATACACACACACACATTATGAAACATACAACAAAGTACAAAGTCTGAAAAAACAATGCTATGATAGCGCATTAAGTGATTCTTCATTTTTGTTGTACTGCCTCCTGCGCGGTTCACGACTTTTCCGCAAGTGCGGCACTTTGCTGGGGGGGTGCTTTTCACGCTTACTTCCGGATGTAACACAAGTAAAATGCTCCCATAACCAACTTCTGTACTTAAAGGAACCCTCTACAACCATCATCTCTCCTCCTATTTCGGGTTCTTGACTTTCACTAGCACTACTGGTGGCATAAGAATCGGTACTCATCCTAGTTCTATAATACGCACACTCAAAATACTATTTTTTTAAAGCAGGGCACCAATAGATCACGTGCACGCCATGTGCATGCCATGCGTATTTAGGCGTGGGTACGAGGGGGACCGCGGTCAGACCGTCGGTCCAGTACCGCTTGGACCGTGACCGTCCGTGACCGTCCGTGACCGTCCGTGAATGAAAATAATGAGGACCGAGGCTTGCGGTCCAGCTAAAAATGGCGAGGACTGCGGTCCGGACCGTCGGTCCCGGTCGGACCGCGGCAACACTGATGTGGAGCTGGCATGAACCCCCTCTGCATGGGAGAATATTATGATATTGCGTTATACAGATAGATCCATTTTCCCGCTAATGATATACAATAATTTACCATACTGAACAATTTTTTTGAGCCTAAAGTTATGTCTTGATTTATAGACGTCACAAAAATGGTGTAAGACTTTGAAATTGTGTGGCTTGGTGGACATAATTATGATCATGGTGAAGTAGCACAGATAGTAAAACTTTGACCAACATAGGTCTGAGCCAACAACTCTCAAAGATGTACGGGCCAGTAACCAAGAAACATTTTCTCCCTGTAATAAAAGTAATATCATAGATACTGCCAACAGATATGAATATATACCACAGGGATCCAGGATATCTGAAGTTGACGTTGGAAGTTGTTTGGGTCAAGAACAGATATAACCTGAATATTCGTCAGATAGATTTTCACTACAAGTGCACATAGCACTATGCAAACCTTTGTATGAATTACATTCATAATTTCACTGTAAGTGTGATTTGCATAAATGGCAATATGGACATGTACCTTGCAGCTATATATTTGCATGCTGCATTGCATCCTGCAACGTTGTTGTTTTGCTCTGAAGTAATATATATATATATATACTTCCTCAGCAGTTTCTAATACTTCCTAGTGAAACAAGGTTATTTACATAGTTCGTACAAACTTGTTACATGATTGCAACAACCTAGCTTGTCACAAGCTAGCCATTTTTACTTGGGGTCACTCCCTCCCCTCGATACAACCTCCACTTTGAGCCTGCAGAGTTTCAAGTGGCACTAAAGTGGTGGTTGGGGATCCCGGTGGTCCAAGGCCAAAGTTGCCCTCACTGTCCTTCCTTTGTCATGGATGACTTTGGCCATCACTCCTTCAGTTGCAAGCATGGAGGGGATGTGGTTTCACACAATAATCATCTCCAGGATGCTTTTTTAGACTTCTGCCAACGTTCTTGCCTGGGTCCATGCACGCCTGGAGATGGGAAGTGGGGCTGGGTCCAATTCACAATCCCACCCTGCAGATGTTCTTGTCTCTAACTGGGACCTTGGCAAACCTGCTGCCTTTGACTTGTCCGTCACGTCCACGCTACTTTCAAGTGTTTTGCTAGAAGCGAGCATGAAGGCGAGTTCAGCAGCCCTTGTGGCTGAGAAAAGAAAGCATAACACAAATGATAGGAAGTGTGCATGCATGAGGAATTGGGTTGGTACTGCATCCCACTTGTGGTTGAGACCAATGGGTGTTGGGGTGCTGCAGCAGTGGTGGCCTTTTCTAAGCTTGCAGGTTGCCTTTTCACCAGGCTAAACGAACCCAAGTCCAAGACCATCTTCAGACTATACAGCCATGGCCTTAGTAAGAGCCAATTGCAGAGCCATCCTGTCTAGGTTAACTTGACTGTAAGGCCACATCAATTATTATGTATTACAAGTAAATAAAAACATTCTCTACGAGAAAGTTGGTGGGATATAGGATTTGATTATGACATTGGTGGTGTAAAAAGCAAGGAAACAAGGTCTTATCAGAAGGGAAAATGTCATAGTCCTATATTTAGCACATTTCTAGGGCATGTGTTGTTTGTGTGCTAAATATAGGACTATGACATTTTCCCTTCTGATAAGACCTTGTTTCCTTGCTTTTTACACCACCAATGTCATAATCAAATCCTATATCCCACCAACTTTCTCGTAGAGAATGTTTTTATTTACTTGTTTTCTTTTTTTTTTCATACCCATTTAATTATACAAGACATTAGTCTCGTACCCAGACCGTCTATGACGTAAGCGATTATCGCTGTAAACACTACGTCCATACGTATGGACGTAGTGATTATACTGTTTACAGCGATAATCGCTTACGTCATAGACGGTCTGGGTACGAGACTAACAAGACATTGGAGGCTGATAGTCGATTGTTTATCAAAGTATTATATTATATAAAAGCGAGTCCTCCAGCCGATTCTGAAGCTATTGGTGAAATTCTCATCGCTTAGAAATGTTCCTGTCCTGAGTTATGCATTGCCAAGAAGGAGAAGAATGAGAAGACGACCCGCCCCTTGTTCCGAGACTGGGTACGAGGACGGGCAGTACACTCTTGTTCTCAACAACCACGCGGTTCAGCGACATGAAACAAAAACGAAACTACTCATTTTTGACTTCTATGCTAAAACAAGCTACACGATCCGATCGTCGGGAGTGTTGTTACAGACGGGTCGCGTTTTTTTAATGACATTCATAGTCGGGGTCAAATCCTATATGGAAGTTTCTAACGAAACTTCCGATTAACTTATTTACAAGATACAATTATAGGACATTCAAAACACACGAAAACATGACCAAAACTAAATAACACTTCAGAAATAATCTTGAGGGCAATATCTGGACATTATAACCCTCATGCACATTAGCCCTTACTAGGTTCAGATTGACCCGGCTGGCCATACAGCTCTGATAGAACGGCAGATTTGGGCCTTGATGATGTTATGGCTAGGCGAGAGGCTAGACTCGAAAATGACTCCATAGCCTTGTTCCCCCATGCGCCATACGACTCAACCACAAGAGGGATACATAACCAACCTAACTCGCATTATTATGTATCTTTAGTGTAGTAGTAATAATAATAATAACAAGGCTTGTAGTGTAAGGGAGCAGTAGGCTTGTCTTGTAAGGGAGCAGTAGGCTTGTCTTGTAAGGGAGCAGTAGGCTTGTCTTGTATGGGAGCTGTAGGCCTGTAGTGTAAGAGAGCAGTAGGCTTGGCTTGTATGGGAGCTGTAGGCTTGGCTTGTATGGGAGCAGTAGGCTTGTAGTGTAAGGGAGCAGGAGGCTTGTCTTTTATGGGAGCAGCAGGCTTGTAGTGTAAGGGAGCAGTAGGCTTTTAGTGTAAGGGAGCAGGAGGCTTGTCTTGTATGGGAGCAGCAGGCTTGTAGTGTCACCTTGCAGTGTTGTAGGGGAGCAGTATAGGCTTGTGGTGTAAGGGGCCAGCAAGCTACAGTGCACATGGTGTTCTATGGCCCACATAATCCTCTGCCTCCACAGACTCATGTCCCATATCCATCTCCTCTTGATATTCCATAGCTGCAGTTTCGTCAGCTGAAGCCTGACAACTGATTACGAGTAAGCCTGCATGCGTAGTGCATGTTTATCGTACATTATCCCACTCGTCACGTAAATGTGCCCTATGACTATATGAACTAATTATGGGCACACCCGTCGCATTGCTGATGTCATCACAGCGCTGATAGAGAAAAAAGAGTGTGGCGCCACAGGCGCCTCCATAGAGCCAAGATGGCGTTTATTAAGAAGATGAGTTTCAATGAAGAGTATCGGGAGGGAGGGACGGGTGCAATTTGAGGGCGGATTCGGAGAGGGGGTGAAAAGTTGAAGGGCGTAGCGGGCCTTCGGCCTCCCCTACCCTGCCCTAAGCCCTAATTTTTCCATCTAACACTCGCAGATTGCTTGTTCTATCTGCTGTGTATCATAACACAGCCAAAAATTTACGTGTCCGCTGCCGATCGGAGGTGTTACGGATGGTAAGTACGGCATCGCCTGGGAGGTGTTTAGTTTATTCATATGTCACTCATACCGGAGCGTGCGGCGTACACACAGGAACTCCGGAAACGTGGTTCTGCCCATCGGAGGTGTTACGGAGCTATTTTTGCGAATCAGTATTCGGCTCAATGCCCTTTTTGGTTGTGTACATTATCGGGCTTGTTAAATTCTGATTTTTTGGGGTGTGTGAGTTGCCAATCCTAATTTGAAAATGATGGCGTGCTCTGATTTGGTTTTGAACCACTTGGTTGTCTTCCTTTTGAGTACAGCCGTCGTCAGTTCTACTCCTTCATTTCTACAAAACCGGGCCACACCAGGCCTGGAGTGGAAAATGGTCGGTTATTTGAACATGTCCGATCCAACGCAACGATGTCCCGACTCGTGGTTAAACGTTACATCGCCTAATATATCAGCGTGTGGAAAGAAAAGCTCTGCACCGGGCTGCGACTCACTGAACATATCAACTTATGAGACCAGCTATCAAACTGTGTGCGGATGGTTCCGAGGCTATATGATAGGATCTCCTGACGCTTTCAGTGTATCAGGAGATAAAAGCATCGAAACGTACTACGTGGATGGAGTCACAGTCACGTACGGGCTACCGGGATATAGGCATCATGTGTATACTTATGCTGCTGGCGCGTATGAATCAAGGAAAAACGGGATTACATGTCCATGCGCAGGCGGATACTTCCCACCTCTATTTGTGTCTTCTGATTACTATTGTGAGTCTGGTAACTCAGGGACGTTCTTCATAGGAACAGAGGTGTACTCCTCGGACGTTCTATGGGATGGACAGCAGTGCGGTGGGGATGAGAGCACATGCTGTACACCACCTAACCTCCCGTGGTTCTGTAAGACGTTCCAAACGCCCATCTCTGAAGATTTGGAGGTTAGGATATGCACGGATGAAGGTTTCAACAATGAGAATATGGCGGTTGAGTCATTTGGACTTTATATCCAAGGTAAGGTAAACTGCAGACAGTAGTGCATGGTGTTTTAATACAATTTTGATATAAATATATACTAGACCGTCTATACTTGATGAAAATATGATTTTTAAATACTGCTACTTCTGATGGCTATGTTGTACATGTTGAGGACATGAAGCAGCAGTTTGCTAGACATGGCATTACAATATTAATGGTGGTGCACACCGATTATAGGCTGCAGTTTGTGTCTGTAGAATTTAAGAGGTTTGTATGGTCGTGGAAGTTCCAGCCCACACCACATTATCCGCATATAATAGCAAATCAAACAGCAAGGCAGCTATAGTCGGTGGTGAAAATTGCTAAAAGCATCTCCCTTGAACTGCGCTCATTAAACAAGTAAATAAAAGCATTCTCTAACGAGAGAGTTGTTGGTATATAGGATTGACCAATGGTGGTGTAAAAAGCACGGAAACAAGAGTGACAGAAATTTTACTGGAAAATTGAAATAGGCCTATATTTAGCCCATTACTTAGGCATGCGCTGTTATTTTGTGTGTGCTAAATATAGGCCTATTTCAATTTTCCAGTAAAATTTCTGTCACTCTTGTTTCCGTGCTTTTTACACCACCATTGGTCAATCCTATATACCAACAACTCTCTCGTTAGAGAATGTTTTTATTTACTTGTTTCATAAGTTTTTTTTCAACCTGTCATAACAGTAACATAGCCAATAATCAATGTAGGAAGAGCCCCTTTATCTCTTAAATGCAATAACAAATAACTTTAATTATTATTATTATTATTGTACGAATTAAAGATCTCCCGCGCCCTCGTCTCCTGCGGGAACGTCCTCCTCCCCGGCCTCCCGGCCATGCTGGGTTGAGCCAGGGTGGCAGTGGCCATGCAGGCCAGGGAGGGAGCACAGGCGGCGGTGGTACCGGCGGGAGCGCAGCTGGTGGTGGCAGCAGGGGTATTGCTGGTGGTGGTGTGGTGGGTCTATAGCTGCTGCTGGTGGTGGTGGGGCAGCGGGGCTTCTTACCAATGCCTCTGCCCCAATCTTACTGCTGCACGGGCAGATCTAGTAACAACCTTTTGAGCTAGCAATAGATGAGACTTACATTTACTTCACTAAGTTCACTTAGAAGCTCACTATCCTTAAGAATAGACCTTATTCGATGAACGATGAATCTCATTGTATTGCGTTCAATTGGATTAACGGTATTCCTCAATACTTCAATGGGCCATTCCTTCAATACACAAGTACTGGAGGAATACCGTTAATCTTATTCCAATTAAAAGTAAATAAATGCAATTCATAGTTCATCGAATAAGGTCTATAGCGTTTTCAAGACCATGCATCATTATACTCCATTATTGCATTCATACAAGGAGTAGCTATATGGGAGAAGGATATGGTTGCAGTTATTTTCATTTCACCTAGTTCTCAACCCTGCACCTGAAATTATATTCATACAGTTGCAACATATGTACGTGGCTAGACAAGTTTAAGATAAGGAAGCCTTCAGATAAGGAAGCCTTTTTATACATCAGATTAAAACAATACACACTACTACTGTACGCACAGTTGAGTCACCATGTATGCTTTACATGTGAAGTGAATGGTTTTGTGCAGATCCGTGCTGTACATAGTCGGGCGGGCCCTACTACCGCGTTTGGTCAGGTAGTAGGGTGACAAGCCCGACTAAACGCGGTAGTAGGGCCGCCCGACTATGCTCTACAAATGTTACATGCACAGCTTTTTAATGTTAATAAACATGCCATAACATACCTTTGGGTGGTAGTGGTAGTTCTGTGACCACTGCGGTACCGCGTCCTCTCGGCAGCACTTTTAGCCAATCGGACAGCAGGGTCATTCCAATACCGACTCCTTTCAGATGCTTTAATGGCAGCTGAATTGTCCTCGTATTTCTGCCTTTTAGCAGCGCGGTTTCCCTCGAGGTCCTCTTCATATCGCCGCCTTTTAGCAGTACGGTTCTCCTCGAGGTACTCTTCATATCGCCGCCTTTTAGCAGCACGGTTCTCCTCGAGGTCCTCTTCATATCGCCGCCTTTTAGCAGCACGGTTCTCCTCGAGGTACTCTTCATATTGCCGCCTTTTAGCAGCACGGTTCTCGATCCTCGAGGTCCTCTTCATATCGCCGCCTTTTAGCAGCACGGTTCTCCTCGAGGTCCTCTTCATATCGCCGCCTTTTAGCAGATCGCTTAGATTCAATATCGGCCTTGTAGCTGTCGCGTACAGAGGCCTTCTTCTTTTCGGGATCGGCCTTGTAGCCGTCGCGTGCAGAGGCCGTCTACTTTTCGGGATCGGCCTTGTAGCTGTCGCGTGCAGAGGCCTTCATCTTTTCGGGATCGGCCTTGTAGCTGTCGCGTACAGAGGCCTTCTTCTTTTCAGGATCGGCCTTGTAGAGCGCTCGGGCTTTAGCTTTGTTCTCGTCTTGCTTTTGGAGGTATTCCGCTCGTTGCTTAGATCTCTTCTTTTGATTACGCGAAGGCATTTGTAGAAAACCAATTTCACTAGACAACTCAACTGCGATAGGAACACCAAATCAGTAAACTTAGTGCAGGTTTGAGTATTTATACTGCCTAAAATTATTAATGTCCAGATATTACCCTCAAGATTATTTCTGATGTGTTTTTTAGTTTTGGTCATGTTTTCGTGTGTTTTGTATGTCCTATAATTGTATCTTGTATCATGTCAATAATAAATCTATTATACATCATTATTAATTAGAACTTGATATATGAGTGTCTATATGACATGTAAGGATAACGTGCCAGTAAATTTCAAAGCGATTAGTACTATTGCCGTTCTTCAAAATCGTTCGTAGCTCGAGTTATATCCTAAGAATGAGAAGACGACGACGACGACGACGACGACCAAGGACCGGGCACGAGAAACAGGGTTTCTCCATAACCACACTGTTTTATGACACGGAACCAACGTAGAACTGTAGATCTTTGTGCTCTCATTTCATCGCGATAAAGAGATAAGCGATCGGTTTCTCCGTTGTCCCTCCAGACGCTAGTGAAGTTTTATTAATGACTTCATCAACCCTCAATCAATCCTATATTGAACCTGCTGCCGCAGGTTCAGATAGTCATGGCTAATTTAATTTGCGGTGAATTCTATTTGGGTTGCGTACTAAGCCGATGGCCTTGTTCCTCAGCGCGACGCGTCTGATAATGCTTTCTATCAACGCAGATTGCTGTTTTCTCATCAATTTGAGAACCATAAATTCCATTTGCACCAGCTTGCTAAGCCTTCGTTAGCCGCTTGCGTGGCGAGCGAAAGCGACCATTCATTGTGAGCTTCTCCATCGAAGTAATCATATTTCTTTCTGTTTTTCAGTGTATACGCAAACACTATACAGCTAGCGTACGTGTCTTCAATGCACGGTCACAGTCGTTTAGAAAACTGAAGTGACTTATAACTACTTTTTAGCTATGCGGACACGGGCCTCTGAAGCGCGCGTACCCATGCACTCCCGTGTAGAACAGCGTATCGATCCGGAAACCGTATCAATTTAGAAATCCGCGAAATGATGATGTTTCTTTAACCCTTTCATCACCTACTAAGGTTATTAATATATATTGATTCTACGTAGATTGAGCTTCAAAGAAATCACTAGCAGATTAATAATGGAAACGTTTTGAGCCTGCCAAGTTGCTGAAAAAAATTAATAATTCGGTGCAGTATAACGTTATAACTGGTTCAAATAACATTCATTCTAAGATAGACAAATATGAGTAATTATATATATTGCATTAGGATATGAAGATGTGATCGAAGCATGCACTTACCACACTTATAATGGAATGACCCCATTTCAAAAAGCAGATGGACACCACCATTTAGATGTATGCTCAAAACATTTCAGTTAATTGGTCGTTATATAAGAGATCATAATTAATAATGTAATTATTTTTTCACCCTTAATGGTTTACAAGATAATCGATGCTGAATAATTAATTAGTTTACATATTATCTGAACTTTGCATTATCTTATGAAAACAGGTCCACCAAATTGAAGGGCCTGATAAAGTGATAAGTACAATCTTACTGTATCAAGCATTTTGACGAGGTTAAACAATGCATTAGACTAAGTTTATTTCATAATTATTGTGTGAAGAAGAATGATAATTGCATATCTATGTGCCACATTATATTCAACATTTACAATTTTTGATTATTTATAACCACAAAGTGTTTAGTGTGATGGCAGCCATTTTTATGGGGGTTGTTGTAGGTGTTGGTAAGTCCCCTAACCTCATGTATCAAAACTTTGGCCACAGCAGTGTCAACAAATTCTTTACATGGACATACATAATTGCATATGATAAAACCGTTTGTAGCTACCGGAGGTTATCAATAATCAAAAAGTTTATTCTATTTCAATCAATTTCCAGCATCCGGTCCATATAATGTGTGAGATTGTAGCCAATCAGCTTATTAAGCAATATCCCCCTACAACCATGTTTTGTTTACATTTCCAAACAGTTCGGTACGATACACGTGTTAAAGAGCATATGAGCCCCAGGGAGGTGATATGCTATACCTCAGTCTCTAAACTCCAAGAAATCTGAATGATAGTCCACGAGGATGGAGTAGTTTCTCCCTTGCAGTGCATTAAATCCACTCCAGTCTTTCCGCACAAGTGCATGGGCAGATATTTCATGAGACTCCTTTTGTTTGTTGCCCATCTAACTCACACACTTTATTCTATTTGGTGACCCGCTGGATGTCCTCAGCAATGTATGGCCAGTACCTCCCTAACTTTCCTCTATGTTGACTCATACCCTAAATGACTTGCATGCAGCCTTTCCAAAAACAAACTGCGTGATGCCCTAGGGACTAAGATTTGGTCACTGATGCTATCCAGCAAGCACAAAACATCACGAAAATTCGAATATTTCCGTATTTCTAAATGAGTCTGCCTAATTGTCGGTGACCACCTTTGCTGTATTGCCCCCTTAACGTACTTTGCTCTTCATTTATTTGTGCTCATTGCAGGCAGTTCCTATACTAATGATTCAATTAAATCATCACACTCATGGTATTAAATAACCTATTCTGTAATAAAATGTACATGCATACAGGAGTACATGTATGTGTGCAGGAGCAGAATATACCGTTTAATCCCATAGTACACAAGGGTTATAATAGTTGCATGTATATAAGGGTGTTAATATTTTTTTCTACTACCAATCCCTCCATTTTATGCATTAGGCATATCCCTTTCTCCGCAGAGTTATAAAACTGGTTTTACTGTCATTGTCACAACTTGGCATTATCAGAGAGTAGTAAGTAAGTCTACATGAATCATACTCACAGCAAAGTCTATGCATGTATACATTTTTTCATGCTACCCCAAATGCTAGCAGCCTTTTCAAAGTCTAAAGGCATATCCTCCACTGAAATTATTATTAGTTGACATAAAGCTGATGCTTTAAGTCTATTTCTAAGATGTCTCTTAAATAATAATAATTATTTATTTATTGAAAACTACTAAACTATACATATACATGTAAAGTAACTAAACCAAACTATGTGCTCTACTGAGGAGGGATCTGGCATTGCACCTCACTAGGGCTTCCCATACATCTCTACCAAAATCTTTGGCTTCTGAATGCCAATGGACAGGCGTGAGGCTAAGTGGGAGCCTGGCTCAATACCCCAAATTCCATAGCTCTCTACCGCAAGAGGGGTGCATTTCCACCCAAGCATGTGACACTTGGGGTCATTAGCCTGGTGCTTCCTCCGCTCTGCCAGTAGTGCAGCAGTTCCAGGCGTGACACTTGCTTCATGAAGTGACACTGGTGTGAGAGGAGATGTCACTGTAATGTCAAAAGCAGTCGGTATTCCATCTGTCCAATTGCTCACTAAAGCATTCGCGGGACGAGACCTAGAATGGTCAGGGGTAAGAGTGCTACCTGCTTCAACCTCTACACTAAGGTTCACCTTGTGGCAAAAGTCTACAAATATGTCACGCAGTTGGTTATGTCGGAGTACCGCATCACCACCTCGTCTGCAGGACAATGCATGGTGCCCCAACGGGTCCAAAGCTATTTCAGGACAAAATAGACAGCAGGAGGAAGCCCTTGTGGTTTCTAAACCCAGCCACCATGAAATAGTTGTGCGGAATTCGCTAGGATCAAAATGCGTGCCAGTTCACCTGAAGGGAGGACTGAGACCCAAGAAGTGGCCAAAGAAGCATGCAGAGGCAGAGAGGAGACAAGCTTTGTTTGCTGGAGAAGATAAGTCATACAAATTGCTAAAAGTCAACTATCCAGCTTATGAGAGTAAGATCTCTGCAAGGGAGGAGACTCAATGGCAGATTCTGGAGAGATGCATGGCATCTGAAGAAGAGACTAAGCTGTTGAAGAGATTAACTCCATGGATCAGGTGATGGTTATCTGTGGTGGCAAAGCCTGATGAACAAAAAGATGCAATAAAAGCAGACTTGAGTGAGAAAATCATCTGTCACACTCTGCAGTACTTACAGGTAGCATTAGTGCAATATTAATGTATGCCATATGTGCTCACTCAATTGTTTCTGCTTTGCCATTAACAATGTCACACATGTGTACAATTTAGGTTTCCACATCTCCAGATGGTATAGGAGATATTTTGCTACTACATGTATGAATGAAAAATTGGTTCAATACAAATGTGTCAGTTGACTCATCAATCATCAGTAAATAGAAGGATCTGGATCATATCCTACTCAGCTTCTCATCTGCTGTGGCTGATGCAAGACACTGTATGAGCTTTCCTACAATCTGATGGCTTGAGTACATGTATGTTGCATTTCCACCAAGAGAAATAGCTTTTAAGCATATACACCCAAGACTCTGCTTCTTGATGCTTCAATTCTGCTTTCAGTTGACTATTCCCGTGGTAGCGCTGGAAGTATTTTGATTGTGGTGTCACCCCTATTCGCCCTAATGAAGAACCATGTAGGTGTGTAGCTATCCATATGACACTGGTTTATGCCTACAACCACAACATGAGAGAATTTTGAGACTTATCGACCTGCAATCTTTATGGCATCACCAGATAACCCAAACATTACTTACAGAGCATGTGAGAACAATAGTATTGAATGCACCGTTGCACCTTTGGTAAGGAAACTACGGGATTCAAGACGTAGGATGCCAAGGGTAATGGTATTACCATTTCATTTACTCATCCCTTAAGAATGAGTTTACTGAGCCAATCAGAGCCACAAAACATGCCAATTTGAGCCACAGTAGATACAGTGATTGTTGATCGGAGTAAATTGCAGCATAGCGATTGCCAAACATATAGTCCCGGGCTTAATTTAAGTTATGTCGAAGTGTGAATTTAAATTAAGCCGGGACTATATGTTTGGCAATCGCTATGCTGCAATTTACTCCGATCAACAAGGATCGAGATTAACCGTGTTAACGCTTGGTGATCATAATTGTATTGCAGTTTTATGTATTAATTAAACTTTCTCTACTCTCCATTATACGTATGGATACAGCTAGTAGTATCAATTGCAGTTTAAGTAATTGTGAACACAGCTGCATAACAGGACTTGGTTGCATATGCAGGCATGGTTACAAGCTACTTGCTGATCTGTCAAGCTGTCTTGGTAAAGTATTCCTTTTTCATTGGTACATACGTAATACCAAATTCATTCTTTAGCATCTCCAAACATTACATCACTAAAGGCAATAACTTCAACAGCACTACAAGCAAGCTGGAGATCTCCTCAAGTTGGTCATTCCAATGTTTCTCTGCTTGGTTATGAGGTATCATGTACAGATGCCTATGGAAACAATCATTTTGTTTACTACGACATCAGTATTACGACTACTGTAAACTTCACTGGACTGCTTCCTTTCACTTTCTATGAATGCTGCATTCATGCTGTGTCCAACATGGGGAATGGGGCATCAGCATGTGGTCCAATTGTCCAGACCCTAGAAAGCAGTAAGTGCACACATAATTTCAAACTACAACTCCTTACTCTGATTTTGTTGCAGTTCCACTTGATGCTCCAAATTATGTCCGAGTACAAACATATAGCTCAGCAGCTGTGAATATCACGTGGGGCCCTCCTTTATTGCCTGGTGGAGTAATTATTTCATACCAACTCTATATCAATTATTTCAATGGTTCAACAGAAACGAGAAACTTGGGCATAGCAACATATTATGTGTTAATTAATCTAATGCCTAACCAGTGGATTGGCATAGAACTTTCAGCATCTACAATGGTTGGAGAAGGACCTCACTCATTAATGGTTAGAGAAAGAACAGGTATGTCACTACAATAAATATGGATTTTCAGATGCATGCTATTCAGTCTAGGATATTTCAAATCAGAGGGGGGTTCTATCATGCACTCACACACACGAAACTTTAATACAATATTCCTCTAGCTTAAGATTGATTGGCAATGTGTATAATTTGACACAATACTGGTTATTGACAGATTGCATTGATGGATTTTATTACAACGGGGACAGCTCTGAATGTACTTCTCAGTGTAGATGTGGTAAATTTCCAAACAGGAATTACTACAATGTCACCAGTGGAAATACATATGCTGCATGTGAGAATGGTAAGTGAATCCTTCCGGTGTATGTGTTTAATGCATGCATAGTGTTCATATGATAAGAGCAAGGATTATACGGACAATTAGTAATTAGCTAATTTACAACTTCTATACATCCTAGTCGGTCAAGCGTTCAATTACCCTAAAACATTCATCCATATTTAGAAAACTCATACAAAATACAATATCTTTACTCCCATGTTAACTGTGTCACTGATATTAGATTTGCCTGTGCAAATCACTAATATTTCATACCATTTGATAACATGTTAATCCAATCATGCAGTGATTTACATTGAACCGAAGTATTTACGGGATTTCTAGTATCCCTGGGGGCCCTGAGTTATAGCGATGTACCCGAGCGGTAGCGAGGTCTGCATCGTATTTGAAGACGTTATGCCGGCAGTTTTTTAAATTCTAGTGGGAAAAACATGGACGCGATGTAATTTAGAAACATTCTCATGCTGGAAATCACCGGTACCTGTAAAAGGAGTACCGTCGATACTGCGATGCCCAGTTTGTTCATAACCAACACTGCAGTGGCTCTCAATAACGATTGGTTGAACTCCCTCTGACAGATTCCAGCAATGTTGCATAAGAGATCGCGAGCGACCGTTCTTTGAAGCGTATTATACGCTTTATCATATAACTTTTTGTAACGGTAGCTACAACTGTACGTATATATCTTATTACTAAGTAGCGCGATAATTATTTAGTTGCTACGTACGAGTTGCTGTTGTCTAAATTCGGTGACACTATTAACCTTCGGATTTAGAATCCCCTCGGGCCCTTAATTGCACCCCCTCTAAGGGGGTTCTAATCACGTCGATTCCTCGGTTCAATGTGTAACCTATACCCGCATATAACCGATCAGATGCGCTATTGTCTATAAACAATGTTAGTTTACCCACATTAATCTCTAATTGGAAAGCAAAAAGAAACGTTAAATGGAAATATGTATGTGTACCACGCAGCAGCTGACCCTAACCAGATCTGTGGCCATGGCTATCCTGGCTAGGGGTTAAAGGCCAATAAAAGTACATAAATACTTAGTTTTTTGTACATTAATTCAATTGAGAAACTAAATTTATTCACTTTCCCCATTTTAGTGACAATTAATATTGATGACAGCAGCCTACATGGACCAACATCATTCAATACCACAATAATTGGAACAGTGTCTGTTACAGCTAGAGGTTATATTTCACTCAGGTCATATGCGTATGCATACAGTGACTACACCTACTCCTACTACAACTACTATGAGGTGCTCCGTGGAGTGTTCTGGAGATACCAGTTTTATTATTCCTCTACTTTAAGTACTCAACCCAGCTATTGGGATGGCCCATCAAACATGTCTTCCGTTTGCTATGATAATGGTGTCCCAATAATTTCTACACCACTTACCATGTATCTATCGTCACCATTATACACACCAGGACCGCTGATGGTCTATCTAGACATAGTGTCTGCCTATCCTTATGATTACAGCAGCAGCAAATATTACACAATAACATTCACCACTCCAGACTGTGCTCCCACTGAGAGATTTGATCAAATCAGTCAGAAATGTGTTATTACTTGTGGATGTGGCCTTGTTAATCACCAACTACCATTCTGTCTTTTCTTCAGTAAGTCACCTTGCTAACATTATGCAAACCTTATCTACATGTATGTGATCCTTATAGATCAGTACAACCTAGCCACATTTGTACATCGCTCTATCAACTACACAGTGCCTTATAACAACCCATCCATTCCTGAACTATCCACTCGCTTTGATTACTACAGAAATCATCCGCTGTTTTCATTTAATGCAAATTACTACTATGGAAACCATGCAAACTCTCATATCATACTAGAAATGGGCGTACAGCATATTGACAGTAACTACATTACATCTGCTCCTTATGGAACTGATATTCCTCGAATATCAGTAACCCTTTTGGATGGTACACTTGTTAATGACACCATTAACATTACTCTAGATGACTCATTGTCACCATGGACAAAGAATTGCAACAGAAGTACTGATGGATCCCTCTTTGGAAGTATACCATTAAAGATTTCTTTAGCTTTTGACAAACCAATCTCCTCACTTGCAACCCACAAACTAGCCATTATTGCTAGATTGTACTCAAATGACATAGCACTCACCAATCGACTGCAGTACTACAGTGATCAAATTATTGTTTCTATCACAGTTGCCCCAGGTAACCTTCCTCATTATTATCATATTAACGGTAGCTACGACTGTACGTATATCTAATTACAAAAAAGCGTGATAATTTTTTAGTTGCCACGTACGAGTTGCTGTTTTCTAAATTCATTACTTCAACAGACATTGACAGGTGCTCCACTGGTAACAATTCTTGTTCACAACTCTGTACCAACACAATCGGAAGCTACAATTGCTCATGTCAGACTGGTTATATTATAGGAGGAGACAACAAAACATGTATTGGTTAGTTTTTCGATCAATGTTTACCTTGAACATTTTTCAATACTTTATTTCTACAGACATTGACGAGTGCTCAACAGGTAGCAGTCCTTGTTCACAACTCTGTACCAACACAATCGGAAGCTTCAATTGCTCATGTCAGACTGGTTATATTATCGGAGAAGACAACAAAACATGTAGTGGTTAGTTTTTCGATCAATGTTTACCTTGAACATTAATTAATACGTTATTTCAACAGACATTGTCGAGTGCTCCACTGGTAGCAATCCTTGTTCACAACTCTGTACCAACACAAATGGAAGCTATTTGTGCTCTTGCCGGCCTGGTTATGTGTTTAGTGCTGACAACCGAACGTGTAATGGTTAGTTTTGTACTTATTGCGTCTAATCAATAATTATACATTGTTTCAACAGACATTGACGAATGCTCCACTGGTAGCAATCCTTGTTCACAACTCTGTAACAACACGATTGGAAGCTATTTATGCTCGTGCCGGCCCGGCTATGTGTTTAGTGCTGACAACCGAACGTGTAATGGTTAGTTTTGTACTTCTTCCTTCTAATCAATAATTATACATTGTTTCAACAGACATTGACGAATGCTCCACTGGTAGCAATCCCTGTTTACAACTCTGTCAAAGCACAAATGGAAGCTACACTTGCTCATGCCAGCCTGGTTATGTCCTAATAACTAACAACGAAACACGCAGTGGTGGGTTGTTGAGATTTTAGAAAATTCAGTTACACATTTACTTCAATAGATATTGATGAGTGCTCCACTGGTACATGTAGCAATTCTTGTTCACAATTCTGTATCAATGCAATCGGAAGCTTCAATTGCTCATGTCAGACTGGTTACATTATAGGAGAAGACAACGAAACATGTAGTGGTTAGTTTTGCTGTGAATTTCTACCTTGAATATTTATACATTATTTCAATAGACATTGATGCATGTTCCACTGGTAGCAAACCTTGTTCACAACTCTGTCGTAACACAAATGGAATCTACATTTGCTCATTCCTGCCTGGTTTTTTTTTAACTCATGACAACCAAACATGTAATGGTAAGTTGAGAATGGTGTTTCAATGTCTTGGATTGATATCCCACTGAGGACTACATGTGTATTTCACAAACTTCTGCAATATGGGTTTTATTTCAAGTTAGTATTATGTCGACATTAGCTGTTGTAAGTTATACTGCTAAATGCATTCTCGTAATTGTCCGCATGCTATCATCAAATAAACTGGATTTTAAATCGAAGGACATGTAACTGTACGGATCTTGAATTTTATAAATTAGTAATTCTATTATTACCAAGTCAGGCCTACTGATGTCTCTGCCTCACATGCCTCTTTGTCAGTTGTCCCAAATGACAACTTGGGTCTCTCCCGTTAAACGCTGCAGCTTTTATTCGCAACCAAAAACGCTTTCGTCAAAGATTTTGATCATCTAACATTATGACACTTGAGATCATTGTGGCAGCATGCTTCTTAGCATCAGCGACCTAGGTGAACTGCTGTTCTTGCTGTCAGCCATGTTCCTAATGAGTGGCAAAGGTGAATGGGGATGTAACCATTATATCCTCCAAAGCAGCAGGAGAGCCCCTTTCTCACCGCTCTATCAGAACACATCTGCTGGGCACATGTGGCTATTGTGTAATATCATTACCCATCTCAAATGCTTTTTTTTTTCCGCTTAAACTCGTCCGAGTACGTGATCAAACGCTGTATGTATCGTGGCAGCGAAAAGGAACCTAGCGAATGTTTTTTCCAAGTTTTCAAATTATTTCACATTCTAAGAGATCCTTTTGTCCTCTACAACTCCTTTCTTGCGCACTGGGTGTCCATAATGGAGTTACAGTGGCGTGGATTTCAATTACGCGTGCATTTTATAATTGCACGCATCAACTTTGATGCTCCTTCCTGGATTTTATAATATGCGCCATGTTCCTTTTCGCTGCCACGACCCCGTATCATTATTATGCTTAAGGGAACCACATTAATGACGTCACTAGAAGCCAATTAAAGGCAGCAGCTATGAATAAAGCAGCGAGACTCACAGAACAAGCAACAGATGAAATAAAAGCAGCCAATCCAATCCATAGTTTTTTATTCGCATAAACGGAATCTGAGCATGAGGCCATGTACTATCGGAAGTTTCGTAAACTTCCAAATAGGATTTGACCCCGATTATGAATCTCATTCAAAACACGCTCTGATCGTTTACCTTGCTATGGCAATCGAACTAGAAGTCAAAAGTGAGCAGGTTCGTCTTTTTTTATGTCACAGAACCGCGCGGTTGTTGAAAACAAAAGGGTACTGCCCGTCCTCGTACCTGGTCCCGGAACAATCCTCCTTGCGGACTCATAACTCGGGATTTGAACACTTTTAAACGATGAAACCTTCACCACTAGATTCAGAATTGGTCGGAAGGAGTTCCTTGATGAAAATAGTCGATTTTATACTTTGGGACAGAATCGACTACAAGGGCGCAGACAAATAGGGGGGGGGGGGGGCAGGGGGGGCTTAAGCCCCCCCAGTTTTTTGGGCAGTTTTTTAATAACTAGCAAACTTAATTAATAAACCAACCGGATGTACTATAATTAGTTTGGATAACTTGGTTTATTAATAACTAGCCCCCCCCAATTTGAAAAACTTGTCTACGCCCTTGGACTATACGGCCTGTGTTATTGTAAAATTCAGATATCTTGTGTGACGTAATTACGGTATATAGAAATAAGGCATCTGTATAAATGGCATACAACTAGAGAAAACTCTTTGGTGATTCAATCGTCGTTTGGTGTGAATCGTTTTTGTTAGTGAAGTTGTTTTTATCAAAATGCCTTCACGTCAGAAAAAGGAACGAGCGAAATGACGTGCAAGATACCTTGAAGTTCGAGACGACGGTTTAGAATCGGCATCCAAAAATAATCAATGAAACAAGTAAATAAAAACATACTCTACGAGAAAGTTGGTGGGATATAGGATTTGCAGGCAATTGCTGGTGTAAAAAGCAAGGAAACAAGGTCTTATCAGAAGGGAAAATGTCATAGTCCTATATTTAGCACAGAAACAATATATGCTTACAAATGTGCTATATATATAGGACTATTACATTTTCCCTTCTGATAAGACCATGTTTCCTTGCTTTTAACACCACTAATCGCCTACCTTCAGTTCCAATTCTCCTAGAGTTGTCACTGGTGTATAGACACCTTCGGTGTGACAGAACTGACTATTTATTGTACCCTAATTCGTCACGTGACGTTTTGGAGATGCCACCTCAACTAGGAGAATCATAAGCAATAGCTGGGAGCCTCAAAGTCTTCATCCCACCATTGTTGTAAACCATCTTTACGTTTGTGATATTTATAAGGGGGTGGGGCAATACGGCTGTGTATTTATCTGATGGGGATTGTTTCAGACATCACCAAAGACTACATTGTAATTATGTAATTATATTTGTTACACGTGTTCTGTGTTTGCACTTTTTGTGTTTTTTATAGCCATATTGTCGGTGACTGTTAACCTGTCATCAGTGTGCATGCAGATATACATCACACGCGTTGAATGTTTCCATTGCATCTTTACATCTGAAATTGAATTATAGTAAATCTATCATTTTGATGGTAAACTTGCATTAGAGAGTGCAATGTAGTAGTAAGAAAATGGAAATGATTATACTGAATTATAATAAGAGGTATTAATTATTTAATTGCTATTCATGATCAAGCTTAATCTTGGTTCTAGATATCAATGAGTGCAATTTCATGAATGGAAACTGTTCTCATAACTGTAATAACACTCTGGGAAGCTTTCGTCGCTCATTTAAGTCCTGCTACAATCTTAATGTTGACAAAAAGACATGTACCCACAATTGTAAATGAGTGTCCATTCTTATATTATGGCAGTTTTTAGTATGTGCGCTGCAACAAATAATGGAAACTGCTAGCTCTGATTTCTGCGATGATGTGAATACAACATTGGTTTGCTCCTGTGATTCGGGCTTTCTGCTTGTAAGTGATCAAAAGACATGCAATGGTGAGGAAAAGATGTACTATGTATAATAGTTTTCGTATTTCAATTCCGTACATGAGCGCCCTCCTTTGACTCTCAGTACTGCCGATCATTAACAACTGGACCAAGGAAGTTGTAGAAGGCCAAAAAGAATATGAACCCAGTATAGGCTCTAACTAGGCAATCATTGTGTTCGATCCTGAAGTTAATCTTTGTAGGTGCATATTCGTTTTAGGAAGTATTTTGAGTTTCTAGATATTCTATACGGGGAACTACTCTGAGAGCATTAACTAATGATTCAGTCTGAAGGGACTAGATTGAACCCATGGATGGGTAATGCGCCAGACTGTGAGGCATCGTCAACATTGTTGGGCAACTCATGCACTTGATAGTCGCTCACTAGTTGTTCTCCGACATCAGCTGCAGAAAGTGGAGGTTGTTTAAAGGTGGATGTTGTCGCAGAATTGCTGCATGCTTGATGGTGCCGATGTTACTAACGTTGACGATAGAGAATCTACTTGAGGGGGGGGGGGGGGGGGGTGGGGTGGGGGGGGGGGGGTGGGGGCGCTTGTTATTCGCGTCGCTATTTGGAAAATGTCTAATGGCGCAATGGCGATGGTGAGGCATTTTATCCCCTGGCTGTAAGTTAAACACGGTAAGCTAGTCAGATAGCCGCCTTTCTAGGTTAGTAGGGAATCTATGAAAGGAGGCATTTGGATCGCCGGACCTGCTGTTGTCACACACTCGGCACCATGCATGTGCCAGGCATAGCAGCTGTTTATTCCGTTAGGTTTCCCAAGGATGGCGGTATTACACGTTCAGCTCCGTTCAAACAGTAGCAGTCCGGATGTAATTAAGGATGATTAAATTCTTTGTACCTCACGCGCAACTCGTCCATTTTAAGTCAGTTAAATGAAAGGGGGGAAACCTGCGATGCAACAGTGATTTGGGTGTTAAAAATTAAGGAAACAAGTAAATAAAAACATTCTCTCTGAGAAAGTTGGTGGGATATAGGTTTTGCAGGCAAACTGTATACTGGTGTAAAAAGCAAAGAAACAAGTTTTATCAGAAGGGAAAATGTAATAGTCCTATATTTAGCACAGACACAGCATATGCCTTAGTCGAAGTGTGCTAAATACAGGTGAAATTACAAATCATGCATTATTAATATCTTAGCTAAAAACAAGTCACTTGCATTGCACGATCAAGATGTGCACATAAATTAAAGCGTAGATTGCATGGTAAATTCCATAAACTATTCAGAATCTTTAGAATTTGCTAAAGGCTGTGTTAGAAACTTTGCACTCATGAAATCATGTCTGCACTCACCGTGCTACTGCTGGTTTAATAATCACATTGCTTTATTATATACAGTGAAGCCTGCTGTTTCTATATGATATGGACTGTCACGGAGGAAACTGTCCGCGGAGTAAAGTGTCCACCCGGACCATTTATTCAGGAGTAATTTGTCCTAGGACACTTTACTCCGGAGCAACCTGTCTCTCTAGGACAAGTTACTTCGGAGTAAGCTGTCCCGATCTGGAGTAAACTGTCCCTACCTCAACTCCTTCCCGCGGACAATTTACTCCGGAGTATGATGTCCTAGGACAACTTAGTCCGGAATAACATGTCCTAGGACAATTTACTCCGTAGTAATATGTCCTAGGACACTAGTTTGCTTTTCGATGTGCCCTGAGTTCAACTGACCTCAACAAACTCTCGTTCCTCGTTTTCATCTGTCCTCGCATGAGTTTCATCCATTTACATCAGCTATAATGTAGTAGAAGTCACATACAACCTCTGAAAGCCAGCTGGCAGCTACGCTCCTTATCGGTAGTGATTAACACTATACACCCCGTGGCTACGCACTAGTTTGAATTGCCGATATACATGACGGACCACTTACTCCGTCGGGGGACAATTTACTCCAGAGTAAAATGTCCGGTAGGATAATTTACTCCGACGGACACTTTCCTCCGTGACAGGACAGCTGAACATAACCTTAGACACAGCGAATGCCAATGGCCATATTCTCTAAGTCAGTACTTTATTGACTTAATACGCTAGTAACGTATACAAGGTAGACATGATTGTGGTATGTTAAAGACACAATCAGATATGGCTACTACTGCGTTTTTCTCTTCATAAATTACTTTAGAAATCAGCGTTCAAGTTCATGCATCACACCAGCCTTTTATTTTTGGTACTGTATTAGTGTGAACCTTAGTGGAACAACCAATTATATCTAGGATTTTAAACTTGTTTCTTGTACATGAGGACAATTTTTAGTGATTGTGTTTGTATTGAAATGAATCTATTCTTTATACAATTCTGTACATCACAGAATTTGACAAGTGCTCCACTGGTAGTAGTCCTTGCTCACAACTATGTACCAACACAATTGGAAGCTATCAGTGCTCATGTCAGCCTGGTTATGTTCTAAATGCAGACAACATAACTTGCAATGGTTAGTTTTGTATTGCCACTGCAGGGTTGTGATATAAGTCATACTGCATGCACTGATCGTTCTTATACTACTCTGCATGTGCCTAATGTAAAACATTGAATACTCAGACATTGATGAATGCCAGACCAATAAAGGAGGCTGCTTTCAAATCTGCACAAATACCCTGGGGGGTTATTCATGTTCCTGTGAACATGGATACCAACTGAACTTGGATAACGCAACATGCAATGGTACACTTTGAGGTCATATTCATACCATGGGTACTTATGCAATACATTCAATGTTCAGACATCAATGAGTGCTTGAGCAACAATGGAGACTGTTCTCAAATCTGCAACAATATGGATGGAAAATTCTCCTGCTCTTGTGAATATGGTTACCAGCTTACCTCAAATAATTCCACTTGCAATGGTAAGTTCATTAAATAATGGCATTACTATTATTTCAATCATTTTTAATGCTCAGATATGAATGAGTGTTTAACCAACAATGGAGGCTGTTCTCAAATATGCATAAATAGAAATGGCAGTTTTTTATGTTCTTGCAGAACTGGGTACCTGCTGATATCTGATAATGTAACATGCAATTGTAAGTTTATAACATTAGTAACATTGCAATGGATGCACAATGTAAATTTATATGGTGTTGTACAAATAATATGCAATTGATACTAATTCCTTACCTACATCTAGGTTTCACGAATGTGCTAAATATAGTTACATGACATTCATAAAATCTTCATTGGCATGCTTTTTAATGTCATAGCACATCTAGTACTTGGTAAATTAATGTGGGTCTGAACATGTATACTAACAGATACGTGTCTTTTTGATTGATAAAACTCAGTTTAGTCATACCCAGCAATAACCTGACTGATTGAAACAATATTATTAAATTGATCATTTATACTTTGGCAACTTAAAGAGCAATGAATAATTGATATTTTGTTATGCTTAATCGGAATGCAACATCCCCACCAATTTAAATTAATATGTTATCATGTCATTGATCATACTTCACAGTTCCTAGTGTTGCTCCCATCAAAGTAGCTGCCATGGCATTTGCACCAACTTCAGTCAACGTTACTTGGGAAGAGATACCGGATATAACAGGGGATGGTATATTCATAGCATATGAAGTGAGATATGTGTGGCCTTTGGACAATGGACGGACTGGTGTCAGCTATAGGAACACCAGTGGTGTTACAAATCACCTAGTGCTGAATATGCTCCAGGAGTGTGTGCAATACAACATTTCAGTGCAAGCGTACACTAGCCAAGGTCCTGGACCTTTCAGTACAGCAGTTGTTGATTCATCACTTAACAGTGAGTCATGCATACAATGGTGGTAAAACCACATTTACACGCTCTTACATTACCACATAGCATATGCCCAGGTCCCACTACCTCCAGAGGTTCCTCCCAGTGCTCTTTCTGCAACCTCTGCTAATCTCACCTGGAACTGTCCTCTGGAGAAGAACTATTCAATTCTTTCATACACTATAAATATAACTGTTAATGATCCCAGCTCTGTTGATGCAGACTGCATAAACGGTCAAAATCAAAGTTTCCACATTACAGTTCTTGGAAGCCAAAGATATATAGCACTAAATATGTCACTTGGTAAGTGAATATAGCTCTTCTTACGTCATAAATATTCATACCACTGTTACTGCAGTACCATTCACTTCATACACATTTACTGTGTTGGTAAATACTTCTGAAGGAGAAGGAAAGTACTCCATGCCTCGGTCATTCACCACCCTTCAAGCTCCTCCTACTTCCCCTCTCAACATTAATGCCACTGTCCTCAGCTACAACAGTCTTCTTATAGCCTGGAGTCCACCAGAATGCAGTAATGGAAATGTAACTGGATACATGGTAAGTTGTACATAGGATTTAAATGATGCAGTATAATATATCCCATATTTAGGTTGCCTACACACCGCCAATCGGCTTCCCATCAAGTCCTCACCGTGTTCCTCATGCTAACCCACTTCTACTTCAAAATCTTCTCAACAATACACTATACTCAATCTTTGTGTGTGCTTTCACCATTAGTGGGTGTGGTCCTAACACCTCAATATCTGCAAAAACTCAACGTGGCAAGTTTTTACTTAATAATTCATGGGAACTTTACTACTTAATTCTTCATCACAGCACCAAACACAGTTCCATACATAGTATACCTCAGGATATCAACGCTAACAAACATTGAAAACAACAATAATGATGCTGCTCTCTCACAGTTTAAAGATGAGGTACTTCCTTTTTCTCAATTGTAAAGAGATAATTACATGTTCAATTTACAGCTAGCTGTAATGGCAAATGTCAGTCTTCGGACCAGTGGCATCTATGAAATATTTCCTCTGGGTACACTGTGTACTCCTGTGCAAAAGTAAAATTAAAAAAAAATCAAGGACTTTATTTAATTTATGTCTGCCGCTATTAGATGCCAAAATGATGTCACAAATGGAACTTACAGGATTGGATGTAATATTTCGATTTTTCTGGATTTGAATTCCACTGAAATTACAAAGTTTCTACAATCAATAGTATCAATACACAGTACAGCACTTGTTCTGAGAGAAAATACACAAAACATATCAGGTTCAAAAGATTATCCATTACCATGCATATATATGTATAAGATTTCACTGTGGTACTTTCATTACAGTTAATAAATTCTGTAATTGTGCACTGGATGAGACCAACAGAGGAGGGACATACAGTTGGCCAGAGGCAGAGGAAGGCCAGAATGTATCTCAAATGTGTCAGTATGGGGCAGATGGCCAAAACATAATACGGTACTGTAATGGACAGACCTGGAAAGAAGATGCTTCAATGTGCCCTACATTGGTGACCAAGCAGTTCAAGGAGATCAGCTCTGAAATTCAAAATGTGAGGTTTCAAATGCTTATATGGAATACTTACCATTTCAATCTTCAACAGAAAACCATCACAACAGAAAATGTGGTAAATGTGACAGCGCGGTTACAGACTGTAGTGTCTCAGGCTACAGAGGTGGTGGACCATAGTGTTTCAAACCTGGCTGTTGTAACAACTGTGATCATCCAAATATCAAATATATCATCGCCCAATGCACCTGTAATAAATGATGTAGGTGCATGCATTTTACATGCATATTCACATGTCACTGTGTACCAAATGAATCTCTTCTTTAGACCATCATTAATGTGGTGTCAGTGCTAAGTAGTATCCAAAAATGGCCTCCAACAGTCCTCAATACAACTGGATCAGTGTATGTTCAACCACTGAGGCTTATAATTGTGCATACATTTATTCAGCATTTCAGTCGTTGTGACGAATATTTCTTCACAGAATTGTTCAAGCCTTTGAAAAAATCGCTACCAGTATTGTCCAGCAGGATGATTTTAAAATCTTGGATATTATACTGAACCAAACTAGATTTGTTGCTGAAAAGGTTGGGGAAGGAGTGGAAGGGGGGGGGGGGGTATAAGAATTGGGTTACTGCTTCTTAATTAACATCATTTTCAGTTTGAACTGAAAAAGCTTATTGCCAGTGGAAAGAGATTTTCAACTGAAGGCAACATAACAGCAGCAAACATCCCTACAGATTATGGACCACCCACATCTGTTATTTTGCCACCATTACTATTTAATTCTACACCAGATAACATTACAGATGTTGGAATTTTCTTTACTGTTTACAGAACAGCAGTGCTTTTCCCATTGGCAGGCAGTCCTAGCACAACCACTGTACCATCTGTGGTTGTTGGTGTCACAGTTGCAGGCATAAATACAAGCAGTCTTACTGATCCAATTGCTTTAAATTTTAGTATTTCAAACAGAGTAAGTAATCCTTGAATCAATAAAAATATATTATTATTACTATTGTGTGTTTTGTACAGAACAATTCTAATGATACGGTCATTCGAATATATTGTGTGACCTGGAATTTTGCTGCAGCAGGTATGTGCAGTTTGCAATGAATGTAAGAGTGATTGGTAGGTGTGCAGTGCATGAAAGACAAAAAAGTTATGCAATCCAATGCTTATACAGCTCCTTCATTCCTGTCAAGCAGGGCACGCAATGAATTTTTTTAATAATCCTTGCAGGTGGCATGGGCAACTGGACAACAGATGGATGTAAAACTGAATATAAGAACATAACCAATATGACAACCATGCAGGTTGAATGCAAATGCTACCACTTGACAAACTTTGCAATCTTAGTCGTAAGAGCTGTTGCATTTCTCCTGAAATAACCAGCACATAACATTGACCATTTTGTTTATTAGGATATATCAGAAAGACTTAGCAGTAATACTCCTCCCACTAATCATGCAGCACCAACACCTAGTGATGTCATAACTTACATTGGAGCGGCACTCTCCGTGTTTGGTCTAACGGTAACGATTATTTCACTTTTGTTTATCAAGTATGTTTAACTGTTGGTGGAAGGCGTCACTTTATGTACCATGATCCTCAAATAGAAAGCTGAGGCAGAAGGATGTCTCCAAGTATCACATTCAGCTGTGCTGTGCCCTTAATGGTATGCTCTTGGTGTTTGTGATTGGAATTGACAGGACAGAGAACTATGGAGGCTGTGTGACTGTGTCCGTGTTGATCCACTACTTCACCCTGGTGGCCGTGATGTGGATGGGGGCGGAGGCTCTCTTCATGTTTCAGAAGTTTGTCCTTGTATTTTTCCAGATCACTACACGATACATCGTCATTACATCTCTCGTCTGTTGGGGTATGTGCCATATGTCTCATACCCTAATACAACTTAACTAGTACAGGTGTACACTGATAAACTTTTTAATCCTTTAGTGACTCCTTTGATTCCGGTTGCTGTCCCTCTGACAATTGATAGGAATTTGCTTGTCAAAATAATGCATAATCCTAATGTTAACTTAACCATTGGATAGTAAGTTATTTAATTTATATGCTGCAGTTCGATCTCCTTTTCAAACTTTCTCTATTTTTAGTTGCTTCATCAATAATGTTGGAGTATTTTTTGGTGCATTTCTGGGGCCTATAATGCTGGTGCTCTCCTTCAATATGGTCATCTTTGTAGTTGTCATAGTGGTGTTAGTGAGGCACTTTCGCAAGCGATCAAATGATCATGGTAACAAGTTTGGTACTCTCCTACAGATGGCAAATATCACTGGTGTAGCCTTTCTGTTTGGCCTTACATGGCTCTTTGGAGCACTGACGGTTGTCAATCTTAATAATGCCTTCCAGATTTTGTTCACGCTTGCCAACTCATTTCAAGGATTCATGATTTTCATTTTCTTTTGTCTCCTGAACAGTGATGTACGGCTGGCTTGGATGCACCAGTTATTCAGACAACGATTTTTACACCAGCAGAAGCTTTCTAAAGCCACAAAACTATCTACTCTTCACAGAGATAGTCAGGACACCTCCAAAGAGTGTAAATCTGTTGTCACTGAAGACATTATGACTTTGGGAGTGCCTACCTTGTCTCAAAAAGGGGCGCACATGAATGAGCTGGTGTTTACTATCGAAGGCAGACTTGACGAGGGAGAAGCAAGTGTAGATGATGTTAAGCTGAACACAAGCAAAGCCACTGGTCAATGGGAGAGTGGGGTTTGAATACTTATAACTTTTTTTACATTCATAAATATCTATATAAACGTACATGTGCGGTAATAGTAACAAGGAACATTATGTGTGTACTAGTAATTCAGTTTTCAGTGCAGCGTTATTCCTCGAAACTTGCAGTAGTATCATGGTGTAATATATTTTGCTTGTATACAGTGCTTGTTTAGTGGTAGAGATGAAATTGGTACTTTCAGTGAACGAGGGGAATGGCATGAGATATGGATAAATTCACACAAAAGGGGTATAACAGTAGAAGCCATAACTGGCCTCCTCTTGATTATTTGAATGTGCTAATAAATGTAATGATTTATTAGAGTGTGTTTTGAACAGGATGATGTTCATTCATGTCAGTTCATTTACTTCAAATATGATTTAGAACAATTAATAAACCTGGGATGTTTGATGGACAAGTTGCTCTCACTTTCGCTTATAATTAGGGAACACCACCCACCCAATGCAGCCAACTAGTACTTGTCCATGCCATCAATGAGGTGGGGGAGGTCAACACACATGTTACTCACTCAAGATGGCGGCGGCCCTCTGCTGTGTGCACAGCTGCAGGAGACTATAGTTTTGTGTCCACAGGTCTCAGGTGTGTGGAAGAAGGGCTCTCTTTCCCTACCGAGAAGTGAGAAGCCCTCCCCCTCGCTCTTGGCATTAGAAGCAGCATGTGCCCTGCAGATGGGTATGTTCTGGAGGCTGTGAAGGCTGACAGATGATGCTGTGGAGCTTTCCTTGAGCAGCACTGGGTCAGCATGTGAAAGGGCAGTCCTAGGTTACAATGCACCATTTAGAATGCATCACAATAGTCCAAGCCACTTGGGTCTCATACCATGTGCTGGCCTCATGCAGGCCTTGCTGTTTGCCCTACACCATCGGGGGGGAAAGTGGATGCCATTGATTCCTGAAAGGCACCTGTGCCCTGTATGTCCAGGTTCAGACTACAAAGTAGGGTCAACATGACAAGTGGCTGGACTCCCCCTAAAGTGTATGACCATAACGTATACGAGGGATAGAACGTTGCATGGGCACTTTAATTGTCAACCTGGATGGGGTGGCTGTGGGGGGGGGGGGGGGGGGGGGAATTGCTAGATGGCATTAAATGCACTTGTGGCTGCAAGCAGCTCAGCTTCAAATGTGGTGTGTGCCATAGTTCATGGTGGATGCGGCGTGGTGGTGGTGGGCTTCGATTGACATAGCCACCAATCTGGAGCTAGCATACAGGCTACAGTATTGGCTGGAGGACACATGTCTGTAGATGGCCCACCATATTGATTGGGTCCAGGGCTTCTTCTGGCTGCTTATCCTTATGATGGAGAACCCTCCCCCAGCCCCGCCCCCCGCCCCCTCCCCAAACCACTCATCCCTCAGGGCTCAATCAGCAATCTCAATATCAATATCCACTTATGCTTAGTAATAGTACCATTAAAAAATTATCTCTCTACACCAAGGTCCATCAGCCCCGTAATCCACCAAGGCACTACTCAAAATAACATCAGATCACATTTAGTCACGTGTGACAGTATAAAATAGGCCGTACAAAAATTAAATGCAGCTGGGACAGCGTACACATTTCACACCATTACATAATTCACACACATGACACATCCGCTGGTGCTCGATGACCGTCCTATTATACACCGTGCTTCAATTCGGGTTTATTTGGGTTGTTCTGGAGCAGCCAGTGTGCAAGCCACTCCTAGAGCAAAGAGAGAAATAAGTGGTGAAGCTAAAGCTATGTTGGGCATATTTGAAACAGACCACACGATTCTCTGGTTTCTATTTGCTTAGCTCTGTAAGTCCCCTGGAGATTACTGGTGTGACATGCCTCTGTAGGTAGTCCTTTGACCACTCTCCAGATAGTACAGGTTCAAAAGTGGCTACAAGAAGGATAAAATGACCATGCCAGTGGAGACATTTGGAGAACACTTTACAGCTACTGGCAGGCTGCCAGGCGAGAGACTGAGCACTGCGCTTCTTCACCCCAACAACCATAGGTCTCTACTGCCAAGGGGACACAGACCCAACCTAGCTTCGGCATTACCAGCTCTGCTGCTGCCCCACCTGTAGCTCTCGCTTCGGGCATTCATTTTCCTATTTGAGGTTCAGTTATTAGTATTCATTACCAACGCTACGGATTCGTGGTTTTCGACAATACGAAATCATTAACCAGCAACCCCCTCTAAGTCCTGAAATACAGTTGCATGGGGGGGGGGGGGGGGGGGGGGGGGAAGGCGCCAACTCTTTGACCAGAGCTCAGGCATACCGTATATATAGCTTCAAAAGTTACCAACTAGACGGATCCCCGCACCGGCCACGGCTTCTATCACATCTGAGATTAAAGACCGTCTTTAATCTATATGCGGGGATATATATGTTACGACCCGATTAAAAACTTTTGACCCATTTTAAAACGGGTCGACCCAATTTAAAGCGGGTTAACCCATTTCCAAGCCGGTCGACCGGCTTTAAAACGGGCTAATTAATTTTTATAAAAACACGTGGTTTACAATTTCTAAGTGTGCGTTTCTCAGTTCAGTTGCATTTTTTTGGCATTTGGGTTTAAATGGATATGTACGATCGAGAGAAGGAGTTTGGAGCTTTCTTGCCGAAAAGTTTTCCTCCAATGATAGAGGGACTAGCGGTGTAGTTTACAAAGACTTTAGAGACAAGATTAAAAATTTAAAACCGCCATAAAAGACCCATCGTCAGTTGACAAGTACTTGCGCTTCTTTGTTAAGAAGAAGGGATTCCAGATTCTGAACATCCCTAGTCTAGGAGCTCATGATGTTCTTGTTGTTCCAGTAAAAGAGCTGGTACTTCTCACTAAATTGTTTGTCAGTTGTAGACGACTATTGATGCGTGTTGTTGCCATTCATCGCACAAAATGGAAAGTTGTAGTGTTTTTGCAACTTCTAGCGTAGGAAACTGAAATAAATGCGTCATTTATATAGGCCGGGCTTGGTGGAGGACAATACCGCTCTTGATAAGTACAGAAGAGTAGCGCATGTTGAAGAATTCTATGAAATCATTCGTGATGTCCATGAAAAGAATGTGTTACATGGTGGGTACAAGAAGACGTTTGAAAAGGTATGGTGTCATGTCGCCCATGTGTCTGCTACCGAATATGTATTCTTGTGCTAAGTTGCAGAGTTTGTATCATGGGATTCCAAGAAGCGTGGTTGAAAAATTTGTTTCTCTGTGCCCATCTTGTCAGCTTCGGAAACCACAGCTATCGACTCCTCCTTTGAAGCCAATCATTGCAAATGGGTTTTTCTGCAGATTGCAAGTAAGCAAATTGTTTGTCCTAGATTTATGTTACAATACTTTGTTATACCTGACCTGCTTTTTACCCTTGGACTGTGTTAACAATTATTATTCATGCCTAATTTTAATGTTTGGTGATTATTTTAATTGCATTTACTCTATATATGGAGCACAAGTTTAGGCTTTACAGCTGGCTTCTTTAGCAATGCATTTGTTTTTGTGTCAAAAGAACATATATGCATGGCAGATTCACACACATGATAAAAGAAATTGACCAGTTTCATGTCAATCGCATAGTAGTCCTTTAGTTGTGTGACTGTCACAGTAATTATAGGCTTTTTTTCTCTTTTGGAGTGCTACAATGTAGTTAGATCACACCAGTGTATAGCAGCACCCTGTGCAACAAATAGCCGGAGCCTTTCATTAGTACACTGAAGTTCTTAAATTTCTTTTCTAGATTGATCTGATTGATATGAGGCACCTTCCTCATGGAAATAAAAAGTGGATACTCCACTGTGTGGACCACTGGTCTAAGTTCAATTTTGCATATATGCTTTGGAAGCTAAGAGTGCTGCAAATGTTGCAGATAATCTCAATACACATGTATTCCCTTATTTTGGAGTACCTCGCATTTTACATTCTGACAACGTCGAGAATTTGTGAATGGGGTAAACGTTGACTTGCTAAAGCTTTGGAACTCTAATATTCAGTTGGTTAGTGGTCACCATAGACATCCTCAAAGCCAAGGATTAGTTGAAAAGCACATCAAACCCTGTACAAAAACATGGCAGCCGAAATCAGTGCGAGTGGCATGAAGACACCACCTTGGAGTGATTGGCTACCAAGTACAGTTTGTAAGTTGGTTTTGTATATTAGAATTCATATAAGTAAATAGTTGATTTTTCCTTAGATGCTATGAATACCCAAGTGCATGACACTACAGGAGCATCTCCGTATGAACTTGTGCTTGGTCATAAAGCCCAAAGTATCATCTTCCCAACACAGCAAAGTGCAATTGTGTTAGAGGAAGACTTGGCCGATGAAGGGATTGATGTTGGTTTTTCATCAGAAGCGAAGCAAGCAATAAACATGAGCCCAGCGCATCAGCAAGCATTTCCAACAGAAGAGGATGCAAAGATATAGGTGCAGAGGATGGCCAGTGCTCAAAGAGCTCTTCACATCAAGTGTCTGTGACAGAGAATGTAGTCAATGGAGCCAAGGACACCCAGCATGCTGATGTTAGTGCCGCAGAAAGTGAAACAATTGCAAGAGAGCTACTTGAAGAGAATGACAAATCTGATAAAGATGAAGGCAAGTCAAATGGGGATCACAGGAATAGCGTACGAGAAAATGCACTTTCCACTTTGCTTAAGCATAAAGAGGTTAAAATTATTGACTGGTTTTGATTTTGATCAGATTTAGTGTGATGTTTGTTTTCATTCTTATAGATCAGGATCAAAGCTGACAAAAAGTACCTTTCTTCTGCTAAGAAGATGGCAGAAAGGTGCAACAAACAACACACACATTGTCATTTGTGATTGGTGAAAGTGTGTCAGTCAGAATTCCTCGTATTGATCGAGCCAGTTCCGACCTATCTCGCTTGCCGTGTGTTTTTGCTGAAATTGTCGGAGGAGACCAGAGCCTTTACAGATTGAGGTATATTGTTTGCAATTGTGTAACTTTTGCGAGTTACTTTGTGAATTCATCATCCCATGTGTTCAACTTCAGATGCCAACATGGAGTTTTGAATGTCTTCTACACAGCTGGAGAACTCGAGAAATACAACGGATCTGGAATGTGAGAAGTAGAGAATTGGCAAAATCAGCCTTTTATCTCATTAAGAGAAGCAGCTAGGAAACAAGCAGCTTGGAATCATTTTGTGACCAATGCTTGCAAGTGCACGACCGGCTGTCTAAATCGCAATTGTCAGTGAGTAAGGAAATATACAAGCTGTAGCACCTACTGCCACAAGTCGGCACCATGTTCAAACTGTCCAACGTACGTTTTTTTTGTTTAAATTGAAATTGATCAAACTGTACCATGTACCAAAATTTTTTCAGCAGTGTAGCTCGCAAGATTATTGAAGATGTTCACACTGCCACTTGTGATGTAGATTTTGACCCTTGGATCAAATTTTGCGCCCATATTCAAGGTAAGTCTAAATGCAAAATTGTGCATTACATGCAGCATCTCATTTGTATGTGATGATATAAATGACTTTTTAGGTAGAAAGGAACTGAAAGATGAACTTGTCTCATCACAGAGATTGGATTTATGGAGATCAGGCAGTACAATGTATAACCGCAGTTGCAGAGAGGATGATGACTTAGATGTACATGTAAGCATCGTGAACTGTAATTGTTTTTTGCATGTGTTGTAGTTAAAAACACAACCTAACCTTCACTGCAGCTTTCCAAATACATTCATGACTCAACGGAGTATGGACTGTATGTGAACACTCACGCATCACTTTGGCTTCATTCTCGGAGTTTTGACAAAAAGCCATCGCTTATGCAAGCCTTGGGATTTGTCATAGTTAAGATATACATACACAGTTTGATGCTTTTGTTTCATCCATGCCATTACTTTCCCAAGGCTGCTACCTGCAGTGTGGTCCGTTGCTGCAGTACTGGAATACGCACATGAGGCCTATTCCCGCCACCGTTGTGCAATTGTTTGGAGATGAATACCTCTTCCTTCATTATGCGGGTGTGGATACTCTATGTGAATGGGTTTTCAAAGCAAGAGAAGAATTTGAAGAACATGATGAATCTGCAGAAGACGATGCTGAACATCCTGTGGAGTCTGAGTTGGAGGAGGGCAAGAAGACTAAGCGCAAATGCACCTCAAGGAAGCCAAAGCTCTGGATGAAATTTGGTGAATTTCAATTGGATGAAGCAGAAAGGTAACATTGTAAAAATGCGTGGGTGATTATATAAAACATTTATATCATCCATTTTTGTTCAGATCAATTCTTGAAAACAACCAATCCTGGTTGAATGACAACATCATCAATGCTGTGCAAACCCTCCTAAAGAGCAAGTATGTACACCAGGTCTCCAGAATGCACTACTCGCCGCAGCACTCCAGGGCCGTATAGTAGGTGGAGAAGAGTTTGTGCAAGTGTTGAATTCTGGTGGAAACCATTGGCTTACCATATCTACTATCGGTTGTCCCTACTCTACAATCAACATATATGACAGCATGTGTTGCACTCTACCTAGTAACCACACAAAAGCAGATATGTGCACTGCTTATGACCCATGAACCAAATGTAACCCTGCGTTTCATCAATGTCGACAAGCAGAATAATGCGAATGGTCTTTATGAATTAGCATTTTGTGCAGCTCTCGGTTCCGGAGATAACCCACAACACGTCACCTTCTCTAACACTGACATGAGAAGCATGTGTTGCATTGCTTGATGCAAAATGAAATGGAACCTTTTAATGGTGAGATGTTAAAAAGGAAGAAGATGGTAAAGGAGACACAGCTACTTGAAATCATCTGCACATGTCGGAGCATAGAGGATGGTAACATGTTGGAATGCGACGTTTGCAAGGAATGGTTCCATCAAGGGTGTATAACTGTACCAGAAAATGTTTGGAACACGCCATCAACACCATGGATGTGTGATTCATGCAAGGTTGAATAACGGCCCGCAATTCACAAACCAAACTTAGTTAAATGTACTCAAGGAACTTGCCTTTTTAGATCTCAAGGAACTTGCCTTTTTAGATCTGTTTTTTGTGTGCGCTCGTCGTTATTTTAATTTGCTGAATCTATATACTGTTAACTGATCCAGTTACAAGTACCCGGTTTCAAAACCGGTCAACCCGCTTTAAAACGGGTCAGTTTTGCATATTGGTTTTTAAATCGGTCGACCCATTTTAGAACCGGTTGACCGGCTTTAAAACCGGTCGACCGGCTTTAAAACAGGCGACCCGCTTTAAAACGGGTCAGGTTTTAAATTGGGCCGTAACATATATATATACGCATGCATGCATGGACAAGGCCGGGCTGCCCAACGCCGTCCCTTGACCACCACGTGCCGCCCAATTATCAACGTAACGGCTACCGGTAGCGCTCATGCAGAACAATATTCTGCCCTCGCCTTGCTCTATACGTCTCGGCGCGCTCTTACGCTATGATATAAATTTTCTACGTGGTCGTAGTTGGTGCCGGTTATCTGTGCTTACAATCGCGCGCCGCGTGCATGAAACTGGCGGGATAGTTGATTTTAAATTATTCATTTATTATTCATTTATATCACAATGCGCACACATTGATATAAACAATAGCTAAACGTTTTGACTACTATATTGCTCTTTGCGCATCATTATTTTAGGCATCACAGACATTGATCCCGCTAATTTATCGCATATCGAGAAATTGGCGGTCAAAAGGATTACGCGGTATTCGGTCATTGCGTAATTCGGTGTCCATAGAAAATGTATTGACGCATTCATAAAACTGCAGCTTACTGCAGAACAAAACAAAATATTGACTAGGTGCTCTCGGATTTGTAATGTGGGGACTATTTGGCATATTTTGAGTAGTTTTTCGCACCTTTGGTACTTATATCCGCACTTCCACATTAATTATGCAAGGTTTCCAATGTCCATTCATTTTATCTCATTTCGTTATTCAGTCATCAATAGTTTCCCAACCAAACGATAATTTCCTTAGGTGCTAACGGATTATATGAGAGCAGTCAGTGTACTTATTTATCATCATTTTTTCAGAGCTTAGGGCCTTCAAATCGCACTTCCGTTGAATGGTTAGTGAGATACACCCGCATACAAGACGATCATCACGTGCCCCTTATCATCAGTCGGCCGTGCCCAGACCTAGCTGTTTTTTGATGTTGTAGTTAAATGACCAATAATTATGGCTATGTACTGACTTAGCATCATGACCACATGTAGGAGTGGCTAGGTGGCACTAATTGGGAAAGACGGAGGTTGCGATTACACAAAGGAGTTTGCCACTCAGAGAATCGACATGGGCATACAACCAGACTTATTACGGAAGGATCTTGTAAGTCTCAGAGTACTAGTTAAGTAGCATGAATGCAAAACGTATATTGGATGGTAGTGACTGTTCGTAATACGCTAAAAGGTTATATACCGGAGCGGTAGTACATGTAAGAGGATACACGCAGAGGTAACGTCTGGTACAAACGGCGGGAGCATCAAGTATACAAGAGCTGCCATATTTCTATACGACTGACGGTACGCACTTAATTGACCTTTCCCATTGAAAATGAATGCATCACAAAAGATTCAATACTTCTAACTTTGCAAAAGCTAGTCCGACTTTAAGTTTAGGTGCATTAGATTTGTGCCAACTGCAGCATTTGAAAACTACCATGTTTTCTCGTACAATGTCCCATGTGTGAACATACATGTACATGTATATGTACATGTATGTATAGATGTATATATGTATGTGTGTGCGTTTATGACTATGTATGTGTGTGTGTGACAGTGGTTATGGCTATGTGTGTACATGTGTGTTTTATGTGCACGTATGTGTGCATGTGTTTTATTTGTATGTGTGTACGTATATGTATATGTGTGTATATGTACATGTATGTGTATATATGAATTAGTGTTATCTATGGCAACACCTCACCATATTAAAAAGTCTCCCGTGATCCTCCACTTCACTATACCAACTGCCTCATTCCATAGATATTATACGGAAGGGATTGGAAACGGATCACGTGATGCAATACATTGCATAGGCTGGCTTACGGCCTGTCACTGTAGGATCAATTAACACGTTTGCCGCTGCGTTTCAGATACTTTTTCGAAGAAAACCGGTCGTTGTGTATAGTTTGAGGCTTTTTCCTTTATTCTGTCACTTGCTTAAGAGGTATGGATATTAGTAGATATGTTTTTATGACTGTAAATGATTTTAGACCGAGTTTTTTTAAAGACCCGCGTTCCGTGTCTTTGCGAAGCCTTTGTGGGCGTGTAGGAAACGTTAGCGTTGTCATATTGGCTACTTTATTGTAGAATCGAGTGGAGCTTCGTGAGACAAATCGAACTGGCTAGGTATTATCTCAAAAGCTCTTGGCGCACTTTAGATGCCCACAACCAGTCTCATGTCAAAGTCTTTATGGCCAACTTTTGTACGAGTGTACAACACGCATTTGAGATAATACCTAGCCAGTTCGATTTGTCTCACGAAGCTCCACTCGATTCTACAATAAAGTAGCCAATATGACAACGCTAACGTTTCCTACACGCCCACAAAGGCTTCGCAAAGACACGGAACGCGGGTCTTTAAAAAAACTCGGGTCTAAAATCATTTACAGTCATAAAAACATATCTAAAAATATCCATACATGTACCTTTTAAGCAAGTGGCAGAATAAAGGAAAAAGCCTCAAACTATACACAACGACCGGTATATTCGGTTTTCTTCGAAAACGTATCTGAAACCATAGATATTATCCGCCATTTTATTTTATTTTTCCTGCATGGATGGAACCTGTTGATTGGTGTTAAAGACTTCCGTTTCCAATCCCTTCCGTATAATATCTATGCTCATTCCAGGCCAGGTATGTGTAAAAGTCCGTACTTCCCTTCAGTACCTTATCGCTCATGTGTGTGTGTGTGTGTGTGTGTGTGTGTGTGTGTGTGTGTGTGTGTGTGTGTGTGTGTGTGTGTGTGTGTGTGCTACCCCTTATACCTACTTCACAAGCCTGAAATTAATTGTAGTGTAATTGGGGGAAGGAGGCTAGGGACACATTTTCCTGTCTAGCCACCCAGCTTTGCCATATTGGGTCTCCAAAATCAAAATGCAGCTTTGTGTATGAAACATACAGTAGGTTTAACCTCACCTTGACTAGGTCTCTTGTAAGAGCAATTATGGCCCGGACTCTCGTAGCTTAAAATTTTTTTACTGTAGGTGTATAATCCATGTTCATGTATCTTAACTGTAGTAAGCCATATTACAGTACCTTAATTATGATTATGAAAGTACAAATTTATTTACATATCTTGTGAAACCACAAGTTCATTTACCACACTGCTGTTTTTCCTCTCTTCTCCTCCACCTCTTTCTCCTTCCCTCCTCCCATCCTCCTCCTCCCCCTTCTACTTATACCCATCCTCACACTTCTCCCTCTCCTGCCTCGAAGATGTGTGGTCTGTGAGCTCATCACTGTTGCCATGGCAGCTCTACAGGGATGAGCCTGTCCTCTGCAGTGCTGAGTTTATTAATTACCATCATTTGGAGGTATGTCTCCATTGGCGCTACATGTATGTGTCCATTGGTTCTACACATATCATGGGTGTACACAGGGGGGGGGGTCATTGGGTTCGAACAACCCCCCGTCCTATCCCCAAAGCGAGATCGCCTTCATCATTGAGTCTAA
>OY811974.1:10076363-10147743 GCA_963681505.1 Eunapius fragilis | reverse complement strand
CCTACCATAACTTTCAGTAGGAGTAATCAAATCGCTTCAAATTCAGTTTGCAAATAGAGAGGTCCCTACATGCACATTTTCCCGCTTTATATAGCGGGACACAACTTGCCGTGATAGGTACAGGAACCTCTCTACCCACAAACCGAATTTTAAAAGTGATTTGATTATAGGAGAACCGAAAAGTATTTGGCGGGTTTGAACCTAGTGGGGTATCACACTTTGCAATACCCCAAAATGTGTTTCACCATACAGAAATGGTGACTATGAAGTGTTGAGAATAAGAAGTCATTAGCCTTAACCGTTTGGAAGTTATAGTTATTCAAACGCAAGGGAATAATGAGGGGCAATTTTGTTGGAAACTGTCCCATATATATAAATATGTGTGCATACATGTATGTGTTTTTTGTACATGTATATATGTGAAAATGTATCAGTGTGTGTTTTATGTGTATGTGTACATGTTTTATGTATGTGTGTACATGTATGTATTTGTGTATGTTTTCACATGTATGTGTATTATGTACACATGTGTACTTGTATGTATGTGTGTGTTTTATGTATGTCTGTACATGTACATGCATATGTGTATAAATACATATGTGTACATGTATGTATTATGTGTGGGTTTTATGTATATGTGTGTGCATGTGTATGCAATTGATCGTTTGAAGTAATAATAGCACCATAAACAAACATGTACAAAACAAAATTCTATGTTCTTGACCTTCATGTTTTCTCAGCCTTGTAGAGTCTCACTGATGACGAACCACGTGTGTAGCTATGTTAGTGATTCAGTGTCAGCGCTCTATTTGACATGCTCCCGCCTGAAAGAGTGCTGCAAGATGTAAAATAGGTCACAGTAAAGTTGAACTTTAATTTAGGAGTATTGGAGTTAGTGATACATTAGTGTGGGCCTATTGCTTTCTGGCCACTTAATTATATGTAATCTTTTGTTTTAAGTAATGAATTACTTCCGAACGTGATAAACAGATCTTGTTAGGACTGATATTTGTTTTATGGGACACAAATATAAGGCATAGTCTCCCTGTCTGAAGTAATCTCTGTGGATGCTATCACAGCCTCACCCATCCACCAAAGGGTATACTGTCATAGAAACTAGAGGACCCATCAGTTCTCATTGTTGTTGAAAGCATCATCACCTGCTGACAAGGCTCGGCTGCTCTCTGTGTCAGCACCTCATGCTGCATCCTGGCTACTGGTCACACCTCCTAGTCTTGACCTGAACTTTGAACCCAATGAACTGTAATTCTCCATCCAATGGTGGCTAGGGATGGAGATGGCTAGAGGCTCCTCATGTTCTTTGTGCCCTGGCGCTACTACCTGTAAACAGGGTGGTGATGTTGTCACTGCATGGCCACATGTATGTTGAGTTCTGCCATCGTGCCCATCTTCCAGGAGTGAGAGTAGAGTCAGGCAGTACCATTACACCAGACCTAAGCCGTACCCAGCCAGCGGATGTACTTGTTCTCAATTGGGAGAGAGAAAATACATCCACTGGCCGGGCGGCTTAAGTCTGGTGTACTGCCAAGATGGACATGGTGGCAGAACGCAGATGGTTGTACAACAATGGTTGTACAATTTTACAACGGTAGCAGAAGAAAGGAGGGTGAGTGTTAACTATGTAATTGCTGGTGTTAACAGCAAAGACAGTGTACAAATGAGCTGCAAACTCTTGGCAGGTATATGAGCTCCTTGTTTTCTTTTCCCTAGCCTCCACCAAGAAGCGGCCACACACTCTGCAGCGCTCTTTGACTTTCGTTATGTGGTGCTCCATCCAAAGCAACACCTATTATTCATATAAAACAAATGTCCTAGTTCTGAACATTGTATATATGCTCTCCCACGTGTGTTGTTGAGTGTTTATAATCACGGATCCTGTTCTGTGGGTTAGTTCAATCGTACACCAAGCTTGAAGTAGACCCACCGAAGTTACATGGGCGTAAATACTGGCTGCGTGTAACTATGATTAAAAATCAACTGCTCTTGCGCGTTGATACTTTTTTTGACTAGACTGGTAGGGTGTGTGCGGGAGCTATTTATTTGAGCGGAATTACTTAGAACATGTGGCTCGCCAAACAGACATGTATAATGCAAGGTACGAACATTACAGCTTTTGGCTTACACAGTATCGTCACATCAGACAAGAGTGTAACCTACCAGGCCACCCATACCTACACACCATCACATGTACACAGACCATCACCTACACACTATGATGACATACCAGTACACCTCACACATGTGGATACTCAGCAGCAAAAATATGACCAAATGGCTGGATGTTATATTATTACATGTACAGGCATCTGTATTGCTACACACTCAACAGGTCAGTTTTTATAAAGTGGGAAGGAAAAGTTTACATAATCACCCACAACTACCTATATACATAGTTCTTATCTAAAAGACCAAGCATCCTGTCTGCTTTCAGCAAGTCCATCAATACCAGCAACTATCCACATTCACACATACAGTTCTTACACCACCAAATACAAATGCCAAGCACACCACAAATCTACATGCATGCATCACATGAAGTCTGCAGAGCCTTGTAGCTACTTGATGACCACACAAAGCCTGCAATGTCCCTTCTATTTGAGTTGTTGCTGAAGCTTTTTGTCATGTTGGCTATATCACATTGACCATACATCCATCTAGGGAGCATTTCATGTAGAGTAGGAAAAATAAATAAAAAGAACGGTTAGTGTTCTTAGCCTATCCTGTTGATCACTACCCCTTTATGTTGGGCAGATGACCTCTGATAGGGGTAGGCTAAGAACACATGTAAGGCAGAATTATGGGTACATGTATGAAGGGAACTGCATATGTTATCTTGTTGTTACATGTAGTACATATGAGTTGGTGTATGGGGTGCATGCCATATTGTTGCCCCTTGGCAATAAGTGATATAACCTCAGAGTTGCCTTAGCAACGAATTTTTAAAATTCCCCCTCTAAGGTTTTTATCAAAGAAACCCCATGTGTGGGACTGGTAGTGTTCACTGTTATGCTCACTGTTCTAGTGTGTGATGTGTAGTGTGTGTGTGTGTGTGTGTGTATGTGAGTGTGTGTGTGTGTGTGTGTGTGTGTGTGTGTGTGTGTATGTGAGTGTGTGTGTGTGTGTGTGAATTTAAACTCATGTTGGTCTAATGATCTGTAGGCTAGGTGGTTGGCCAGCTATACGCTAGGGTGCTGGTGTGCCTGTGGGGTAACCTGGTGTGTACATGCTGTTATTAAGGGATAACAAGTGACACAATCCATCATCGAGAAAAACATCAGTGGGGGGAGGGGGGGGAGACAAATGTTAAGTTGAAACTTTTAGGAGGACTTTATACCAAGCGAGCCAATTTTGTGCATGGGTTGTGTAACTTGTTATCCCTTCATTGCCAAGAGGGGGGGGAGGTGTGGGGCACTCCCGCCCCATCAATGAAACTATGCTGGTGTGTAGGGTCATTGGGAATGTGCACACTGTTGCTGGTATGTGGTTGGTGGACAATATGAGTTGGGTGTGTATGCTGATGGGGCCATTTAGTTGTGTATGCTGAGAGTGTACACTCATGTTGGGGGTGAAAAATGTTATTTGATGTGTTGGGTGAGTAATATAGAATTCTGAGTGTGACTGTGTTTTGAGTAATGGGCACCCCCCCCCCCCCCCCCCTTTTGAGACTCAATGGCGCCCCACCCCCAACCCCTTGTAATAAATGCTTGTTAAATAATTTAACCCCTGTCCCAGTATTGATTTCTACTTACATGCGCCTCCCCCCTTCCCACCTCCCTACATAGGCAGCGCTGACGCTACGGCAAGTACGGCGAACGCCGTAGCACTTTTTATGTTACACCCCTGCTCATATATTGAAGACCCTCTTTCCACCCCCCCCCCCCCCCCCCCCCCCCCACAGTCCGCCGTATCACTTTTTTTATTGCTCCGCCGCCACTGCCCTATAATTGGTGCCCCTCCCCTCACCTCTGCCCCCCTCCCCCCCCCCCCCCTTCTAGAAAAGCTGGAGGCACCCATGGGAGTGCACACTTGTTAGTATCTGTGGGTTATGTGTGTGATGGTGAGTATAATACTGTGCAGGACAACATTAACTCACCTGTATGCTTGATCACACGGTGGCCATGTTGCCTGAAGTCATACTAGCTGATGTTTCCCAGGAGATAAAGCCAGTATGCTAAAACCCAAGCACCATACAATGGTAGATGTAAAGAGCATAGCATACATGTATATACAAATTTATGCACCCCAAGAAGCCACAAGACACATAAGCAAAAAGGATACTCAAGCATTAAATAATTTGAGACACCGTTCCTTTCATACACATGTAGCACGGACCACCCCTATTAGGCCCATACGAATATGCGCTCCTAACTTTTAATACGGCTATTTTCAGACAGTACAATACGAACAGGTTAATATCAAAGGATGAGGTCATGATTGTGGCAGTTCCTGAATTATGGGGAGAGCAAATTGATTGGCTGGAAGGAGTTACAGTATGCGATCGCAGTCCCCGGCCCCCATAGGTGTCAGCGCGTAAAGTTACAACTAGCGAACGTGGCGTGTACTATATGTATGCATAGTACTGATGCATATCCGCCACTTCTGTAACAGTAACAATGTGCCATTCTGCACTTAGTAACAATCCGCAATTGTACATAATCCACCTTTACAAAAATGTGGTTGGCCGTCTATGTGCTAATTGATGCGCATCCACCCCTCGTCGGATGGGGTGGGGCTGGCCTGGATACATGCACGAGTTTATTAACGAAATGCTGCTTATTGTAGTTATTAATGCTAACGGGAGTGTTGAATTAATATTATAATTACCTGCGATAGTAATTAAATTTTTGTCTTGATTTTTGTATAACGATGCATACTTACAACGCAATGAAAAATAATATTCGAATTCAGCCCAATTTTTAGTATTTTTTGAGTTTATTTAGAATTCAATTTGAAATAAAAATGCAAGATGACCGCCGATGTATGGGCCATTTCTCCATATGAATTGAATGCGGGATACGTTCCTTGCTGTTTGCCTCCATATTTTATCTCCTTATGACGTATGGTTCTGCTGTTGTCTATATATTATTTGAAGGCTCATTGATAGGAAGATTTGAAAGCTCTAGGCAATCAACGCATAAGCTAGGGATTCTTCTCCCATGGAGAACTGCTCACTCCTGATGTAACCATACTCATCTTTGTGATCCCCTGGCCACCCCCTCATACTCGCACACCTGCGTGCACCATGCAATCTATTGATCTCTTCAAATTCCCCAGGTAGCCATCTTAATTTTGTAATGCCCAAACTACAATTCGATCTGTAACTCTGTCGCATATGAACTCGTTACCGTTTTCATTTTAGAAAACATTGTATTTCAGGTACCAAATAACCCTTTCTTCCCAACTTTAAACACCTCTTGCTCATCCCTTTTGTACATACGTTACCATTATGAAAGTATGGAATCTCTCCCCCATGCAGTGGCCGTATCCAAGGTTAATACCACACTAGGGTAATACGTATATCGCCAAACATAGATTTAATGTCTATCTGCGCAAGCATCACGTTCCCCCGGGATAACGTAACCATGGTCCCAGTAATCAAGTTTTTGAAAAATGGTTGGAATACCATTGTAATGGTTAAAACTGAAGGTGTCTTATTCAGAGTGTAGAATTCCATGTTCCTGATACGTACCAGTCCATACGCTTTGTGGCCGCATACCGGGATGCCGCAAACTAACAGTCGCAACAAAGCCATCTGTTGGCCGACTGACAGTAGTAGCATCCATTTTTCTTTTACTTGAAAATACGGACGCATACATCTTTCTAGCTTCTGCATGATTTGAATCGTACTGGAAAATCCTCGCGCCATCGATTTCAACAGTGAATAGCTTTAAAGAACGGTGACAAGCTACGACGAACGCAACGTCGAAAATCAAGAAAGAGCACAGGTGGAGAAAGTCAAGAGTTGTGTTCATCACGTGCCAGTTAATCGATCTTCTACTTATAGTACAATGAAAACTACAAGCCATCAAATGTGCGATGCCCCTGATCATTTAAACATTAATGCCAAACTTTAAACACTTGTGAGAAAATTGTCCGAACACATGGTAAGCTTTCGCAATACCTTTACAGCGTAGCGTCAAAATTAATGCATGCGGTGAAGCAATTTATAAAATTATCACAAGTAAATAAAAACATTCTCTCTGAGAAAGTTGGTGGGATATAGGTTTTTCAGGCAAATAGTATACTGGTGTAAAAAGCAAGGAAACAAGTTTCATCAGAAGGGAAAATGTAATAGTCCTATATTTAGCACACTTCGACTAAGGCATATGCTGTTTCTGTGCTAAATATAGGACTATTTCATTTTCCCTTCTGATGAAACTTGTTTCCTTGCTTTTTACACCAGTATACTATTTGCCTGAAAAACCTATATCCCACCAACTTTCTCAGAGAGAATGTTTTTATTTACTTGTTTTTAACACCCAAATCACTGTTGCATCGCAGGTTTCCCCCCTTTCATTTAACCGATTTAATTCCATCCAGACGTATTGTGAAAATTTTCTAGGTACCTTTGCTTAATTAGAATTGGTAAGACCGTATATAGGCTTTTAGGCGTTTTTGTATCAAAGCGATTCCTCCAGCAAATTCTAAAGCTATTGGTGCAATTTTCATTGCTTAAAAGTGTTCCTGTTCCGAGTTATGAGTTCTCAAGAAGAAGAAGAAGAAGAAGAAGAAGAAGAAGAAGCAGAAGCAGACGACCCGAACGAGGACGGCAGTATTATTCGTTCTCGACAACCACGCGGTTCTACGACGTGAAACAAAAACGAAACTACTCAGTTTTGACTTCTAGATCGATTGCCGCAACAAGTTAGACGATCCGATCGTCGGGAGCGAAGCTACGGTAGGGTCGCGTGATTTTAATTAAATTCATAGTCGGGGTCAAAACCTCTCTAGCGAGACTTCCGATACATGCCATACACACCTTCATACGTGACATCACGAATTTTTAATCAAGAAGCGCAGTGCTGAAGTCATGGTTATACATGAACGAATGTATATTTGTTAGTGTTTACTGTATACATAAGACGCTTGCCTTCGTAAAGTTATCAGGTTTAGGCCGGAAGCTTTAATGAAAACAAAATGGCGGACAAGAAGGCAAAAATATATATACTTCCTCTCCATCATTGGTGAATTCATTGCCATCTTGATCATTTCCTACATCCAAAGCGAACTGTGATCGACCTTTAGTACTGATAATGAGGTCGCGTTGTTCAACTTCCCTTAAGGCTTCATCTATGGTGCACTCCTTCTGCCCCGGCACTCATAACTGCATTGCATGATGACAGCAATGGCAGAAACTTTCAGGGTGCACTTGAGCATTATCAGCAATTAAGGGTGTTGATGGAAAATGCAATGTGCAGATCAGCTGCAAATGTTCTCCTATTTCCTTCTCATCATGCTCAGCAGCAGTTGTTTCAACTTTGGTTGGGCATTCCTGAAGGCGTGAAGGATTCACTACTGTGGAACTCCAAGATTTCTAAATGCAGTGCACACATACAATGCATCTCAAAGGCTATTTTATGTGCATTGTGCACATAGACTTTTTATTTGCGGAAATTCCCAGCAAGTATAATTTATTCAAAAAACCATTATAATCTGTATGAAGCCCTTACTTTTGCATCCATTCACATCCCAGATGTTAAGCTTATTAGTTGCTTTCAACAGACATATTGTATGTGATGGGATGTTCAACGTTTGCAAAAAGACATAGAAGAGCGTAAGAACATTATGTTAGAACTAGTCATATATGAATATGCAGGGCCTCAAACGAATATTGTATGCATGTAAAACTGAATATCACTGGGAGGTATCTCGCCGGTGTCATGCAGTGATGTACCTTGAAAAAGCTCTTAATTTTATGCTGTACTTTATTCTCACTGGTGTGTAAACATGAGCGGCACATTGTATAAAATAGAGCCAAGGTTACTTTACCATCCTAATGTTAGCTGTAGAAGTGTACAAATGTGCTGCCTTTTCAAAACATATCATATGGAGTTGAGACAGCGAATAGGGATCTATAGCGCATATTGATGAAAATTATCCAGGAAGTTGACATCGAGTGCAATTAAAATGCCGGTAAAAATTCAGGCCACTGTAACTTAGGTCCACAATGAACAGACTAATTTCCAGTGCGTAAGAGGGACGTTATTGACAACGTACGTGTCTGTCAGAATATTGGATACTTGAAAAAATTATGCGTTATGTCTTTTTCGCTTCCTCGATCCCATGCCAACTAGGTCATACACTGTGAAGTCAACCGCTCCTCAACTCTGTCCAAAACTCACTACAAACATCATAACAATAGTTCTATGCTATACTTCGGGTTTCACTAATCAATACCAAACTTACAGATTGATTACAGCCAATTGAGATAGGCAGTTATTGAAACCACGCCTATCTATATCTCGATCGAATAGTGCCACTTTGACGCTCTGACTTCATACCAGAGAATTTTTTTTTTGAGTTTGGCAATTTCGGACGAAGTTCCAAGTGACCTGTGAAACGAGCATGCACCGTCAAATTGAAGTGAAACGTACAAAACGTGAATAAACTTACTCTGTAAAAAATGTACCCCACATAAAGGGCCACATTAGCATACTGAGTACGTCACGGTTGTTTGTAGTTGGAAACTAGGTTTATAATTACAGTACTACGGTACATGTACCTGTCTAAATAATTGTGAAGAAACTCCTCATTACAGACACCTTATGTTTCAAACCTCATATCTCCTCAGAACAGCTGTAAAAGTACCAGTACTCCTTCAGCAAGATTGCTATAGCGTTTGGTGCTGGTCTTATTCCTGTGGTTATCAAAGAGCTGTCCTCTGAGCATTACAAACACGCTGGGGATGATGCTGCCTGGCAAATCTTGGGCTGTGTCAGAATGTTTGATCACACCACACTTCTCAACTCGTACAAGACAGTATGTGACACTGTTTTGGCTTGATAATGGTGAGTATATGGCTCACTTGAGAAATTGTAGGAGGGTTATCTTCAAAAGGTGTGCAACGAACGTATGTGTGAGGTCTGATTGACGACCTCTGCCAACTGTATGCTTCCTAACATGACCTCTTGCACTGCTCACATACCTGTGATATGATTTTGTATATAGATGATGTAGCATATATAAAAGCGTGCACTACGTACCTTACGCCCTAAAAATGGTGCCTGTGAACACTTATGGTGCACTCCTTCTACCCTGGCACTGATAACTCTGCATTGAATGATGACAGCAATGGCAGATATGTTCAGGGTGCACATGAACATTATCATAAGGGTGTTGATGGAAACAGCTGCAAATGCTCTCCCTTTTTCTTTTTTATCACGCTCAGCAGCAGTTGTTTCCATTCTTGTGACCTATATGTTCATGTACACATGTTATTTTTCACGCGTTCAATGAGCCGTTACGTATGCAAAGATTGATAATGTGTGGGGCGAGGGGGGGGGGGGGGGGAGGGGGCGGTAGAATTACGTCGTTGGTCGGACATGGATCACTTGCACTAATGTTCAACCATCCCGTTACATAGACCTATAAATGGGTGAATAGGGTATGTTATAACTGTATTCATTAAATTTCTTATGGACGCTTCATTAAGCCAGGAGCACCATTTAATTCCATCCAACGCTCAATTTATAGGCTGGCGCATATTTCACTGGCACCCCTCTAATGCGCGGACACTGTCGGGACCCACCTCCAGCGTCCTGATTATCTAGGTGACAGCATTTCAGGGATTCATACTGATGTGTGTAAATCATTGTATGCAGTAGATGTCGCATGCATTTCAACATTTCAGGGAGTCCACGTTCAGGGGGTCCACTGTTAATGTAAATGCATGAATATTTTCTACTGACACCATGAAATTATTAAAGCAGTCATGCATGTTTTTTTTTCTATTCAGAGGAAGGCACGCGAAAGTTCAAGTCACACTATACAGAACAGGCATACAACTGAGATTGAGGGGTGAGTTGCATGAGATCGTTTTATCGGTGTTTACAAATAATGTCAGTGTCTGATAACTCTTCAGTTGCACAAGTTTGATTGATTTAGATGTACGGGCTATTTGATTTAATAAAGGTCATATCCCTCCTAATACCCCAGGGAGGCCGCGGTCTCACGCAACAGGGATAGTAGCATAAAGCCATTTTGGCTTGGTGGAGCCTCAGCCTCTTTCCAATGATTGATAACTGCAAGGATGTGAAGGTTTCGCGGCAGAGTATATTGACGACTTTGTAATCCTGTGGGTGGAAGGAATACCTTATTCGTTTGCAGACCGATTACAGAGCTCTGGACTCACCGTGAAGCTCAAAAAGAATAACTTTGCACACACGAGCTGCGAAGTAATTGGGGCACATTGTAGGGAATGGGGCGGTCTAGCCGGTGCTGGACAAAGTGGAGGCGGTTCCGCGTCAGTGCATTTCCAAGGCGTACTGCAGACAGTTCATACTTAATTTTGCGTCAGTAGCAGCTTCACTCGCATGCAGATCTTTTAGCGCCAAAATCAGTGGTCTGGAGTGTTGAATGTGCAAAAGCTTTTTAAGGCATTCAAGGACATGTTATGTCCTGATCCTGTTTTGAACAACCCATTCACGAAAGGGTTCATTATTCAACTGACAACAAATGAGTCTGCAAAAGGAGGAGCAATGAGGTCTTTTAGCTGTAAAAATTGCCACGTTAAATTTACCTTCTACTGTTTCGATAAGACTATCATTCTTGAAAGTAGAAGCCAGGGGGAACTAAACCAGTTTGAGACTTTATAATTCTGAATGGCTAATACTAAATGTCTCTGTAGCTGAGTCATGATATAGGTATATTCAGGTAACCAATGACAGCATCCAGAACAAAAGCATACTAAAAAAAATTAAACATACAATGCATGTCTTCAGTCATAATCAATCACCTGGATGTCAGGCTTGGTACCGTGACACTTGCAAGCTGTGTCGTATAAGTTTAAAGGAGAGACCATGATCTAGTGGAACACGTTCCCGCATATAATCTCTTGGGACTCCCCATTATTGACCTCTATATTCACGTACTCGATTGAATAAGGATTTAAAATAATGCATTAAACTCTGAGGCCACCTTTTTAGTGCCCAAGTAGGTTAATTGTCGAAATGCTTTTTGAGCACTGTTTTTTTACTATTGATCACTGAGAAGTTGGGTATTGTAATGTATGGTTGAGGCTGATCAATACAATTATTGAATGAGAATGTGTATTCTACCTTTAATCGTGTCTCTGTGTGCTTGACTATATGCAGCTCTTATACCAATGCCGACAGCATTGATGATTGCTGCTGTGCTCACCTTACTACTGAGCGGCATGCCATCTGGAACTGCTGTTCCATTGAGTTCATTTTACTCTTATGGAAAAGCTGCTGGTGATACTGCCCTGCCTCCTACTGATGATTTTTCTCCTCCATTGACACTGCCATCCCCATTTAGGTTATTTGGAACCAGCAATAGCATTGTTTATGTAAGTTGGCTTTGATTCTGCATATGTTATTTATTACATGTAGAGTGAGCTGTGAAGTTGTGAGGCATATAGCTTAGATTAGTACAGCATTATTGTAAATGTAAACAATTACAAAAGTATCACTTTATCAAGTTGTATCAATTAAACTGTATGCACATTTTGCAACTTCAAGTGAATAATACTGGTTACTTATTCTTTGGAGCGGCATGGTTAAACCTTGTACCAACAGCATTTCCCTTTGCCACAAATCCATTGGTGGCACCCTATCTGGCTGATGTTGACACTACAGGTACTGGCAGTGTGTGGTACAGAAGTACACAAAATGCCACACTACTAGCAAAAGCAGTAAATGACACTCAGGCCTTGTTTGGAACCTTTAGTCCCCAGTGGCTGTTCATTGCTACATGGGATCGTGTTGGATACAATCCAAGTGGAACAGATAAGGTAGGGAATGTATTCCTACATTTGTTTAAACAAGTAGTTAAAAAAATTCTCTATGAGAACGTTGGTGAGATATAGGATTTGAAGGCCATGGTGGTGTAGAAAGCAAGGAAACAAGGGTTTGTGATAGTAAGGGAAAAGGTCTAGTCCTATACTATTGATACAGAAACACAAACGGGAGAATACTCGGTTGTGGATGTTATATCACATTCAGCACCAAGGAAACAATATGTGATGCAAGATAAAGAAGTTATTTGGGTTACTAGGACAACTCAAACCGAGACTGCCTATATGATGCTGCACAAAGGTGTTGATGTACCTGATATTGAAAGTGTACAACCAACCATTTTTTCTTCTCTGGATGTATGGGATGACCACATCAGATACTATACAGGACTACCGTCTAGCGCTGTGTTTACGAAACTTTTTTCATGCTCAATGATGTGTTTCTGGCCCAAAATGATGGATTCTGTTCTTCACTGCCACCTAAGAATGGTATTAATGAAGCTTCGGCATGCATTCAAACATCAGGACTTAGCATATCGCCTTCAAGTTGCTGTTTCACAAGTGAGTGGAATTTTCCATTATTGGATAAATATTATGTCAAGAGAATTGCTGTGTTTAATTCACAGGCCAGACAGAGAGATTGTTCGCCGATATTTTGCCAGAATGTTTCAAGCCTACCTTTACACGAGCAATATGCATTATAGATTGCTCTGAAATATTTATCCAACGTCCAACATCACTAGTTGCCAGAGCTCAAACCTATTCTTCGTACGAAGGGCACAATACAGTCAAGTTTATCTTGGCAATCAATCCAACAGGAATTATTGTGTTTTTGTCAAAATTTTGGGGTGAACGGGTATCTGATAAGCACCTTACAACTGAATGCGGTTTTTTGCGAAAGCTTCTTCCAGGTGACATGATTCTTTCTGATAGGGGATTTGATATTGCTGATGAACTTGCACTGTGTGATGCATCCCATTCAATTCACTCCTTTACAAAGGGAGAAGATCAATTGTCTCAGGCAGAAGTTGAAAGCTCAAGGCAGCTCTCATGATTACGTATACTCGTAGAAAGAGTCATTGGAAGATTAAAGAATTATAGTATACTAAGTTCAACACTAACGGTTTCTATCCTTAAAACATCTACCGATGTTAGTTATGCTACTATTGATATAATACGTATCACGTGTGCTGCCTAATCGAATCTTCATCCTTGTTTAGTGTAACTTTGAATCATATGCATACTCATGCATGGCTTTTTCATCAATTTACTACTCAGAGTACAATTACATACACTTTGCAACATTACATCTTGAACAGTACCACTCACCCTTGGGAGGGAATAGCAGCCCCACACATGAAAAATGGTACCATTGTATGGTACATGTCGGGTTATCACATAACAACATTTCATCATGTTCGATGTTTTGGCAAAAACAGAATTTATCATCACTATGGTGAAGAACACTCTCTTCTAAACATCTTGGCAAATCTAGAGAAGAGGTAGGAATGTCATATGCTTTGGAAGAAGAGGATGATATGCAAGCATCAGGGATGACTTCATGGAGAGACTGTAAAAGTGGTACCGATGAAAGCATCGGTGGCATGTGATGCTGAACAACTGGACTGGAAATGTAACATGTTGTACTGGATGTTGTTTGATGTTTGATCTCAATCAGCATCTTTACTATAGGATGGTTTCACAAAATCTATGTCAATTACCATGGCTGGCTGTACCTATAATTGTAGGGTGTGTGTAGAGTAATGCAAAGGAATGACACCATAATAAATGCTGCTTGCATGATGATCAACTAGCCTGCTACTCTACCTTATCAACATAACTCTTGTTCCAAAGGCATGGCTGAGATGTGCAAGATGGATTGTTGTAGCCTAGCCTACAAGCAGCTTCAATCTTGAAAAGCAATGCAGCAACATGGCTTCAAACTTCACCTATCCTGTAAGGACAATACGTATCCATCATCAATCCATGTTTTTAAGCTTGCACGACATTGTTTGGCATGCAAAATGACTTACCCAGCCATGCAAGAGCCATATGCAGTTTCCACAAGCTGTTTTTCCAATTGATGATGACCCATGCTTCGTTTGGATTGTCTATAGCTCTTTGGCTGGAGTTCACTATAGCTTTTACAATGCAAAACCGGGAGCTATAGCCACTGGTTCCAGTACAACTGCCATCGTAATACAAAACTGTGCGGACATACCGGCCCATTAAAGAAGTTGTTATACGCCTCTAAGGACTTGTATGCCCTTAGTGATTCCTGCGTGAACATCCCTTTGGAATCCATTAAATAAGAGTACAGGTCACCAAACTCCAACGTGGGCCATCTCGTTACATCTTCGGTCCAAAGCCCTTGATCGATACTATAAGGGTCTGGAAGAGTAACTCCGCTGATTTTCAGCTTATCTTTGTAGCGTTTTCGATCCTCCCAAGGAAGTGAAGAATGATACGCACTGGTCTACATCGCCATGTTATCGCACGTTGCCTGTCCCGGCAAAACCAGTCCTACCTAAAAGGCGGACCACTTTTGGTTGCCAAAAACGGTCCGCCCGGACTGAAATGGGCTGCCAAAAGTGGTCCGACCTTGCCAAAAGTGGTCCACCGTCCGGACCACTTTTGGTTGCCGAAAAAGGTCCGCCTGGACTGAAATGGGCTGCCAAAAGTGGTCCGACCTTGCCAAAAGTGATCCACCGTCACGACCAATCGTTATACGCTTATTTCAAGTGCATTAATATTAATAGCAAACTTCCAGTCACTTATAATTCAAAATGATTCAATGATGCAAACTTCATTGACAGTCACTACAGTTCCACTCTAAAGGCAAATCTGAAACTTTGCATTGTAAGCATGCACTGTGATACCAATTTAAGCATTGACAGCACTGCACCATTGGCTTGCCATCATTAGGCAAGCGACAAGAACAGTAAATAGATATAATTTCACACTTTTCTACATACTTTGCCCTTTTCCGTATGGGATTGCTTGGAAACATAGAACATGTTTTGGTTTCAAGACACTTTATCAGGTGGGGTCTCATTTTTCCTTGCTCGAAACGAACAGTGGTCGAATCAATCCCACAGCAAAGGTGCGATGAACTGATGCGAGAGAGTATATAGACCTTTCCTAAGACTCTTTGTTATGATAAATGGTTCCACATACCTGCAATCCATCTTTCCACATTTTCTCTTCTTTCTTGTAATATCCTTCTTTAGAACTTTGGTTCCTATTTGATAGGCTTTAGGGTCTGCATGTCTCCTATCATAATTTTGCTTTTGTTTGATTTGCGCTTTCTCAATATTCTCCTTCACTTGTTTTACAACACTGCATCTTCGCTTGGTTATCTCTTCAATGTCCAATACATTATCTTGGAAAAACAGGCCATGATTAGCAACTACTTCTACCTGCTCCATCTTTAAGTCAATGGGAAGAGTCGCTTTTCTTCCAAACATGATTTCGAAAGGAGTATACAGCGTAGATTCATGGCATGAAGTGTTGTAAGCAAAAATACAACCATCTAACACCATGTCCCAATTGTCTTTCTTTGAAGCACAAAATTTTACAACCATTGTTTACAAAGTCTGATTGAACCGCTCTACCAAGCCATTGGCCTATAAGGGGACATGATTGTGGTTTATAAATCACATGCTCAATGCAACATGTTCATGAACTGTAAATTATATTCATACTTATGTTACAGTGTGTCCTGCAATAAATAAACTTGGTTATAAGTTTAGATCATAAGTAAGATACCTGCTTATTTAATTCATAACACCACACTTAACACGGTCAGCAGTTTTCCTGTTTAGACAGATAGTTAATATTCAAAACTCACTCATGTTATTATAGTTTTTTTTTCTCCCAATTTTCCTTGATTGTGAGACACCGCGTATATATGCCAAATCATACACTTCTTTCCTCCGAGAAAATCAAGCACCCATTCAAATCACTAAACGTGCATCTCATCAAGGCCATTTGAGGTATTGATTACACATGTCTATGAAAACTTGAACTTTCTATGATTAAAAATAAAAAGATTGCTCCTTCAATTGCATGTACATTGTAGAATGAATCAGTTAAAGACAATGCCTAGTACAATAAGATGCAACAGCTAATTTTTGGTGTACAGAAAGCTAGCGTATGTATGAAGCAATGAATCATCAAACCTGAGGATGATATGCTGTTGTAAATCCCTGCTCAATCCCCAGTAGCTCCATTAGGTGTTTGTTGAGGTCATTTTTGAATTCCGTTCCATTATCAGTTGTGATTACTTTAGGCAAGCCCATCCTCATAAAAATCTGTGTAATTGAATATATGCATGTGTCACACAATGAATAAAACATGAACCTGAAAGTTTTCAGTATCTACTACTGAGCACACAATATTTCACATAGAAGCAGAACTGAGATATTGATTGACCTACATGCATATGTTCAAATACATGTGTTCTAATTTCCACATAAATCTTTTATCACACTTACTTCTATGCATGCGTTATACCCCACCACTGTTAATCCTACAGGTACCAAGCTCTCTCGATTTATTTATTGCTATAATGTTTCCAGCACACCCTAACAACAGCTACTGAATACATCTCATTCTTTGATACCTTGAATAGTGCATGTGCAACTCCATCAGCATGTTTTGAAAGGAGAGGAAAAGCTTCAACCCACTTGGAACAACAATTGCAAACTGTTAAGATGTACAGATTTCCTGATTTTGACTCCAAAATGGGTCCCACAAAATCAACTCCTATGTGATGCCATGGGGAGCTGACCGGAACAGGATGGAGCTCGTGAGCAGTGTGGACAAGCTTCCTATTTGCACGCTGACAGATGTCACATCTAGCAACCTACATGCAAGAGGAGCGTTAAATATAAAAACAGTGAATATCTATAACACAATACTACATGCCTACCATGTTTGTCACGTCTTTTACCATTCCAGGCCATCTAAATCGCTCATTAATCTTTTTCAACGTACGCTTCACTCCCATATGCCCTGCTGTTAGATCATTATGACATCCATGAAGAATTCGTTGTTGTTCTTCTGTGTTTACAACATATCGTATCTCACTCCCCTAGAGCCGAATTAAAAACAAAAACCATATCGATCAACAAAGAAAGCAGCAGTTCAAAGCACTTTGTCCTAGCCTCACCTTTCCTTTGCTCATCTTTTTGAAAAATAGTTCTCCGTTCTTTAAGACAAATTTCGCTGCTTTTCTTCTGATGCATCGCTTTCGCCCTTCACTTGCGCCAGCTGGGTGACTTTTCCTCCTCAGGTACTGGTAAGCCTCTTCAACCAAGTTTTCCTTCACTTCATCCTCGTCAGTACTTGACATTTTGCTCGCAAGGTTCTTCCACGTGTTTGAGGCGATAGAGCTACCAATACGCACGCGCGGACTGGTTTTAGTCATACCGGACAATTATTGGCACCAAAATTAGTCCGGCCGGACTTATATTGGCGACCTTGATTGGTCCGGCCGGACCATTTTTTTCCCGGACCGAAATTTTCGTAACATGCCCTACCACCCACGCAGGAAAGGGTGTGGCATGTCACATGATGAAAACCGTCTATACATTTGACATGACGTCACGTTCCGCAACATGACCGTGCGTCGCATCGAATCCTTTGGTGGGCGTGTGAGCTGTTAAACATCTTTCTGTAGAGAGCTTTTTTCGGGGTTGTTTAGCCTATAACAGTGAGGACAGCCTCTTTGACATTAAAGAATCGTTTAACTATTCTTTTTACAGAGTTTCAGTTGAGCCAGCGAGCGATCGTAGCTACCACGTGACCGGGTAGTGGTTGTGGCAATTTCCTGGACACAGGAAACATTTAAAATCCATTTTGGGAGTTCCCATATAAGATTACGTAGTTAGTAGTGTGTCCCTGCGAATGGTTCTGGCATTGTATATGTCATATAATGATATCCAAAAAGCGTACTTTTTGTGTACTTTTCCCAGAAAAGTGATCAGGATTCTAGAATATTTGAGGACAATATTAATTCATAAATCAGAGATGCATATTGTGTGGCGTGATAAAAATTTCTTATGAGTTGTGCAAGTGTTGTAGGAGCAAATGACTCGCAAGTTCATTTGGGTCGAAGTTCAGATAAATGCCTCTTCTTATAGTTAAACGTGTTTTTCCTTTTTGATAGTCGGATCAGGCACGAGTTTCTCAAATGTACCGACTATTTTCTCGGCAAAGCTCACAAAAGTGCCCTGGCCAGAGTACATTATTAATGGAACCGTGAATGCGGATGAATCCCGTAATCTTAACCGTTTCCAATCCCTGTATTCTATAATCTATGCTGACACTGATAGTTGTCCAAATTTGTTCATCCTGCTAGCTGTTTTTATTTACCTTGTACTAAAAAGGTAGTGCCCTGTAAAGTTGATGGGGGAAGGGGGGGGGGGGGGGGGGGGGGGGGGGGGGGGTAAAGCCGCCGCTGCAATTCTACGATTTCAAAGATTTTGCGCGCCTTTTGAATCACCCTGTATACAAAGATGCCGGTGTCTGTAGCCTTTAGGTCTTGGACCGACGCCACAGCACCATTTACGGTCAAAATCTTAATGCATTGGGAATTTCATTTACACTGATGATTTAAAATTTCTTGTGGGCGAAACCTTGTATGCTTGGCCAAGCTACCCTGCGTAGGAACTTGAAAGTGCACTGAGAGCAACCGATCGGCAGGTTCCCAGACTAAGCCTGGCACTCTTTACGTTTACCTTTTTTTGAATTTTCAATTTAGACCTGCGTATACATATAAGAGGAATATGGACCCCTGTCAGAAGAGTGCGAATAAGCGATCGGGTCTGTTATGGACTTATATGTCCTGCGTTTTATACTAGTGAGAAGGTTGTGAGTATTTTCTTGCGTTTGTGTGTATGTGTGCGTGTGTGTGCGCGTGCATGATATGTGTGTGCGTGTGTGTACGTGTGTGTGCCGTGCGCGCGCGCTTGTGTGTGCGTGCGCGCGCTTGTGTGCGTAAGTAAGACAGTATGCGCATGTTTGCGTGCATGTCTTATCCTGTAATTAACCACAACAGGAGCTAAAACTGTTAACGTGCCAAACTCCAAACGTAAGCCTCATCTGGATGTTCAATGCAGCAGAGATATTGTTCTTAAACTATCAAGTTCAAGTCAATTTGACTGGAAGGTTTTAGGCAGACGCCTTATTAAAACGCAAGAGGTTGAAGACATTGAACGTGATGAATGTGGAAATCAGAACCAGAGGGACAAGATGCTTACTACTTGGCTACGCCACAATGGATCCAAAGCCACCTACCAACGCCTATGGGACGTTCTAAATTATCTGAAGTACACAACTGCTGCCCAGGATTTAATACGATGGGTTATAGAAGGTATGTGAGGAGTATTGCATTGAATATGCATGAAAAAAATACATTGAGGGTGCATGTTGTGAGAATTTGATTGACTTAAAATTTTCTTAGCAGAACAAGACTCTTCTGGAAGTAAAAGTCCCCCTACTATCATTCCTAAATCCAATCATTCACCTAATCAAGGTAAACAGTCAGTGATCAACCATCATTGATGTAATGTTGATGCATCTAAGTTGTGCATGTGTGTGTGTGTGCGTGTGTGTGTGTGTGCTATAATGGTTAGCAGATTTGGTTATTAATTCAATTAAAAAACTGGAGATGCAGTTCAAACAAGTCGTAAAAGCTACCTTGGCTGTCTGTAAAAGTCGAAGCCTTGGTGATTTTAAAATCGAAGTAACGTTAATTCCTACAAAACTTAAAGAAGAGCATAAACTATTCATGAAGGACAGTAAGGAAATTATACTAGAGGCCAAAGAAGCGAATGATGTTTTTGTTCACTTTAACACATATTGGAATTACCTGAATTACAACCTGCTGGAGTATCTTGTGGAAGAGTATGGCAGTCATGAAATCAAAGAAATGATGTCAAAGTTTGTACAGGAATTGGATCATTTTATGGAAATAACTACAATGGCTGACTTTATGCTTTATTACAGAAAGAAGGCTATTCCTTCCCACTTCAAAAGTATGATAACACACCATAAACTGGATTCCTGTCAGACAATGTTGCTCACGGTGATGAACTTTCGCAAGAGTTTCTGTGACCATTTATCATTGCATCAATTTTCAACAATCATTGAGGGATTTGAGGAAGGTTCCGTTAAGATAGTGTGGCATATATCATCCCATGTGGTGGAGCATATATGTGCTAACCTCAGGAACCCGAAGGGCATCGATATGATTTTGAAGCAGTACAGTGTGATGGAGATCCTGATCAATGGAGAGGTTAAGTTCAGTGTTTCATCTGCCAAGGATGATGAGTACAAGGTACGCAGACAGTGTTTAATTTTGGCCATTCCTAAGGTGCAGCCATCTTACAGATACATGAAAAGGAGTTAGATGCTTCAGTTTACACCTCAGGTGGTAAGTTCCTTAAGAGTAAAAATCCTGAGATTAAACACAACATCACAAGTCACATAGTATGATATGTAATATCAAGTATGGAAATAGAGTGATTAGCGTATGCATGCAGGATTGTTGATTTTTTTTCGACAAATATACGTGACAAATTGGAGGGGAATATTTTTAAGTTAGACAAGGTATAGAATGAAATGTTCTATGAATAGAATCGCTAATCCGACATTGTAACATGCAAAAAAAAATTGGTTGCAAAATGCATTGCCATGGGATAGATTTACGTCATTTTACAATTCATCACAATCTGCTGAAATAGAACCATTAAAACTAAATCTTGCTTTGCTTTATGAAACACATACAGTACTTTTTTATTGTCCAGTGATGTAATCTGCAACATTTTGGTTTGCTAAATATTTGTATACATGCGCATAAAAACATTGATATATGAGCACCATCTTATATTTACTCTCTTGTATTAAAATAGCTCTTCAACGGCTTTTCATTGTAATAAATTTGCGTTACTGAAATGAACTATTTTTTTATAACCAGAAAAACCTTATGTTTCATCGTAGTTGATCCGTATGGGACGTGCTTAAAAGCGGCAATCGGATATCTACCTATTCCACATGCGATACATGTGGATGAATTAATCAGTTCTTTATTGCTGGAAAATCAATTGCACTAGTAATAAGAATATTCTCAATGAGAAAATTGGATTGGTGGCATACATAGGATTCGAAGGAAAAAAGGAAGGAAGCAAGGGTTATAAGAGGAAATGAATATTTAACATACATAGCACACAGATAAATACTATGCCCTACAATGTGCTAAGTATTTTTCTTACAATGTAATACTCTTGTTTCCTTTCTTTTTACGCCTACTGCTCCCTTAAACCACAACCCTGCTGCTCCCTTAATATACCCCACCATGCTTCACATGGTTACCTCTTATCTCTATCTGTAAATCAACGGAGCTTCAGCTTAAAGTTGCTACCCATGCAATTCAGTTGAGCAGCTGGCAGGGCAAGCGGCATAGCGGAGCGGTATAAAACCATGCGGCACAGCAAAAGACTTTAAACAGCCAAATAGTAGTAAAATGACTACTTATCAAACAGAGTAGTTCACAAGAGTACTAAAATCCCGGTATTTTAAATCACGCACAGTAATGTCACTCAAAATGATTAGGCATCAGCCCAAACCACTCAAAGACGATAGATTGATATTATAAGGAAGGGATTGGAAACGGATCACGTTGCAATACATTGTATAGCGGCCCGTCAATGTAGTATTAATAAACACCTTCGACATTCGTCAAACTCTGTGTAGAATGCTAGGTTTCGAGGTTATAAAGCTTGTTTGTTCTTCTTCCGACTGCCCCTGACTAGCTGCCCTATAGAGGTAAAACATTTTCCCGAAGTGTTATAGTTCGCAACGTATCTAGGCCCGACTCGCCCGAGTATCAGTGCTCAATGAATGCTTTGTGGGCGTGAAAGAGACGACAGCTTCATCGAATTGGCTCGATTTAAGTAAAATCAGGTATTTCTCACTGCGACGGATCGAACTCACCATGTTTTGTTAATTTGGATTGCACGTTGGGTGCTCATATAAACGAGGCAAGGAGCCATCCGGACATATGTGTGGTTGTGGGCGTGCAGCGTGCGCTGCAAACCTCTATTCAATTCCTTTATTCGTTTTTCTATTATTTCACTGATTGACTGATTGAACTGATCCTAAATAACTTAACTCTACGCTACCTTTTCCCCTTCCAAGTATGGTGAAATTGTGGGCGGGCACATTCATCCGAGGCTCTGGTATAAGGTACTACGAGAGAAACGAGACTAAAGCTCTCGTTTTAGCTAGGTTTCTCTCCTCACATTTATGGCCACTTTGAATGAACTCAACTTTTACTAACAACAGTTTTTGTAGCACTATCAGTAACGAGTCGCTCGATCCCGCCATCTTACGCTACTTCAATGAGTGAACCTGTTGATTGGTGTTTTGAATAGCTCCGTTTCCAATCCCTTCTGTATAATGTCTATGATAGAACAGACACTTTCCGATAGTAGATGGATAAGGGTCATTGCGGACACAGTAATTCTAAAAGTTATGTCACGACCGAAGGGGAGTGGTCTTTCCCAATGCGAGAAATACTTAGGTCTGGGCACGAGACCAAGAGGGGCGTGGTCATTTCTTTTGAACGAGCGTCAAGAGCTTAGCAAGTTAAACCTTGGTCTGGGCACTAGTCAGACTTGGAAAAGGACACAGAAAACTAGAAAAACCAGCAAGTATTCTAGCGCTCCATCGTTGAAAACTCCTTACCGCATGACGTGTGTGATGATTTTAATTACGCTGTTGAATACGTTTTATCGGGGGTTTCGCTGACCCCGACTATGGAATTAAAAACACGCGAACGGTTTAAAACAAGAGTCCTGGCTATCGGATCGTTTAGCTGGTTGCTGTAATCTAACGAGAAGTCGAAAAGTGCATGGGTACATCAGTTCGTCGTTTGTTTTATGTCGCAAAACCGCGCGGTTGTAGAGAACAAAAGGAATTATCCTCTTTTTTCTTGACCACACACAACTCGGTTTAGGAAAACATTTACAGAATGGAAATAGCTTCAGAATTAGTTGGAAGAGTGCCTACTGTGATCAAATACTCAATGGAATATAATCTTATTGTTAGATTTGGACTGTACTTCGTATAATTACAAAAGGCTCAATCTTGTCAATTTTACCAGGAGCTGTAGCAAATGATTTTTTAACACCGGATCCGTGAAAATGGAATACTTTTTTGGCCTATTTTGTCGAACTCCCGTTTTGGAAAAATTGTCGGAAAGGCTCTAATACAGGTGCATCATGGAGTTCGATTATCTAGACGCAGTTTAAAACTATTCCTGGTTATGCAACTAAATTTAATGAGGACCTGCGTTCGTTGTAAGTCGAGAAGGTAAGACCGTTCCGAAAACACTTTTTTTCTGAGAACGTTTCTGATTTCTGAAACAGAATAAAAATGCTCACGTTAATCAAAGGAGTAAGTTACAATCAAACCCTTTCAATAGCCCATCGTGTTGGCGTCAAAACACGAACCAAACTTACCCAGGACAGTCAAATATTTGTCGTGCCCAGGCCCAATGTTTGGGTAAGGAGTGACGTCATTGGCCTTGTTTGAAATACAACATAATAAAGCATTGAATCCAAATAGTGGACTTACCTAGTGCTAGCTTAGTTTTGCAAAGCAGACAAATTTGGGGAAAGTTTGGGGGGAAAAAACGGATTCAACCAAGGCCATTATATATCTTGCCAAGACGTTATAAATCCGATGCTTAAATTTCGCGCTTAAACTATGTGGGTTACCCTTCACATGCTACTTGGAAACTATTAGTTTCGTACCCCAACTTGATAGTCCCCACGCTAAAATCAATTGCAGTCACTAGCTTTTCGTCTGCGCACGAGGCAAAAACAGCTGCAAGTGAGTTTAGAACAAGAACTAAGTAAGCTTACTGGAAGCGTAACTCTTATTGCGGCCCTATAGTCATCCGCAGAGAAATTGAAAACTTGCTCAAAATGGCCTAGTGTACCCGGCGACGCTTCGAGATCGATAAAGTCACTTAGAATGTTAGGGATACGAGGCAGGAAACAACGCCAAGCTTCTTGGTGACGATTGAACTCTCTAAAAATATACTTTATCCAGCAATTGACGCTTTTCCGACTCATTTCACAAAAGTTGGTTCGACAAAAAAGGTATATGATTTTGGTAACAATCAACTATACGGTCTTGGTACCGGGACGCCTAGAACACATCACTCGCCGCGTGCTGGGTGGGAGGGGGGCACAGTGGTTTAAGAGCAGGACATTGGGTATGGGTATGATGCATTTTTTTTTTTGCATAAACATTGTTGTAACTGATTGAAGTGCTACATTTTATTAGTAAAATAAGAAATAAAGTATTATTTTTAAAGCTGTGCACATCGAAAGTGAATTTGATGAGCGTTTTTTATTTCTGCTTACTTGAATTTTATCTGCTTTCTAAAATATATCAATTTGCAGTTTAGTATGTGAGTAAATAGCGTTTGTTCTGCTATTTCCAATAATACTAAACTCATAGGTACTTGCTTCAAATGCGCGGTAATATGTTCCCTTTTATACGTAAAAAAACAAAAAAAAATTCGATGTACCAACTTCAAGCACTTTTCTACACGATTCTAGGACCGAGCGAAGCAAGGAGTAACGGCCAATCAAATCTCCCGTGCATTTCCAATCCTCCAACGTAGCCGACTCCAACCGACTTTCCATTTAGTGCTGCAACTAAGGTTCAAACGCGCGACATAGCGATGACTGATTAATTAATAACTATTTTAATAACTGTTTAGATGAGCCGTATCCTATGTGACGATTGGGTTCTTTTGTGTGCTGCTAGCTCCAGACAACAATAGCAGGCTACGGCAGCACCGTCTTTGTTCTTTTATGGAGGATTTGCGCTGTCTTTGTGCTCTTTGTGTCGTGCACGCACGCGTATATCGTATGCATACCTGTATATAATGACTTATGTGTGCGATTATACCCGTCTCTTTTTCTATATGCGAAGTGTGTTTGATTGATATTTGGTTGTTTGATTGCTATTTGGTTGTTCGAAGCTGGTCGGTGACATTAGCGTGCTATTGCAGTTTGATTTCAAAGGTTTTATGGCTGAAAAGGGAAAGTCGATTTCCAACGCGGACGATTACGACAAATACATAAAGAGGTTTAAAAGCGATTTGGAGGCTTCAGGGCACTTTATTAGCGATGAAAGCTCTGAGAATGATCAAAGTAGCAAGTTAAAGAAACATTGGTCTAATCGAATGGCCCTGAATCAACCATGCATGAAATTCTTGCACATTCAGCAGCATTGATTCATGCTAATGAGTCAAAAGGCTTAGGTACACTTTCTAAAGAGCCATTGGAGCATAATAATAAAAATCTTCGTGCATATCGTGAAAGATTGGCTCGAAAAACAACGCAACAGGCGAACCTAACAGATGTGCTAACTAGACTGTGGATCATTTCAGATCCAATAGTGAGCAGTTATCGACGTGTGGTTAAATGTTCATTTTGCAATCGACCACACAATGTTCGCTCCTGCCCCTAAAGATTGGAGGTCACAAGTGGGTGTGTATCATTTAAAGATCACTTGGTTGAGTGTATCTTTACTACTGGGGAGGGAACGGATCAAGGTGTACACATGGAATATGATAAAGATACTGCTATAGCCCAACAACCTTCAACTCACATGGCATCTGGTGGTAGTATTTAAACAGTGGCGTTTAAACTGAGTCCTCATTAGATTTTTAGTAATAACTAAACTTTCTATTGCATTGAACTTCAGTAATCTTATACTTGATTACATTGGTTTGATTCTAGTTAATTAATTTGTATTAATAAAAATTATGTTATTCCACCACTTGTTAACGGTGAATAAAGAAATAGTTATGTATAGTTAACTACTGCAGGGTATCTTGTTATTCATTTTTAAAAGCAGTACTTTTAATCTTGATTATGTTGGTTTGATATTATGTAACATAAAATACAAAACAGATATTAATCAATGTACACTAATTCATAGCAGCTGTGGTAGTAATACTTAGGTGTGGTTGGATTCTAATAAATTAAAAATGTCCTCATGGACTACACTTCTAAACCACTGTGGGGGGGGGGGGGGGGGAGCAGCAATACATAATATGTACTGTGATTTCAGTCTAGTGATTTGAGTGTGGACAAAAATCAATCAAACTATAGTAACAAAACCTTCTCTATGAGAAAATTGGTGCATGGTGTATGGATTTGAAGGCAATTGGTGGTGTAAAAAGCAAGGAAACAAGGTCTTATCAGAAGGGGAAATATGTGTTGTTTGTGTGCTAACAATTTTAGATTCCCTTTTGATCTTTTTTTCCTTGCTTTTTACACCACTATTGCCTTCAAATCCTATACGCTACATACTTGTAATTAAATATGTGCGTAATTATTGAGTTTTTTTTTTGTCTGCGGACTATAAATACCCCCAAAATAATGAGGTTAACTACTATTCGTGGTGCCAACAATAGATATGGCTTATGCATCAGATCAGATACAAGCAAACATTTTTTGACAAATCTTACAGTAGGTCAACCACTACCAGCGTCTGGACTAACCGATAAGCTCAAGAGGACAATTGGATTTGTAGCGAGCCAAGTTACAAACACCAGTAAGTTACATTAACTATGTTGTGTAGTAATTACTGTGGTAGAAAACCGTTGTTATTATTTGCTGCATGTAGCATTTCAAACTTTTTCCCCTACTTGCAATCCCTATCTCGGTAACAATGAGTATTGTTGGAACACATTAAAAAGTGCGCAAATGTGTATGCATCCTTATTTACGGAAAACCGCATGCATGGTGGTCTCTTTCTGCCAATGCATGAAACATTCAATCCCCATACATACTTAGTGTTTGATCACTTTTCGCTGCCCGGATCCCTTTTTTGCTGATTAAACTCATCCTAATTAATAAGATCGATCACATCTTGCTGCATGAAATCATGTGGTACGCCCAGATCATCAACAATATCTGACAAGGATAATTCACATTTTAATTACTTACAAATTTGATCAATTAGGTTAGTTCAGCCCGTGATTGTTTGTTGTGAGAATTGACTACAATGTGAATGAAGCTCAAATGGGAATGAAGATAATTATGATTTCGTAGTGGTATGCACTTTAGTGGAAACAGTATAGTACAGTCAATAAGAAGATCTGTGATTGCAAAATGTCAGTTTATAGAATGTCGATAAATTTAACTACAGCAATTCCATAACTATCCATTCATGCAATGTTGACAGCGAATAGTAATCCAGGCATTCTTCGTGCATAACAATTCTTCATTCAAGTTTTGGCAGCAGAATGCATAAAATGACTTTGAGCCAACCCTATTAAAGCTGTTCCTATGCCTATGTTGTGTATGAAGCAAGGAAACAAGGTCTTATCAGAAGGGAATGTATAATAGTCTTGTATTTAGCACACAAACAATACATGCCCTAGAAATGGGCTAAATATAAGACTATTACATTTTCGCTTCTGATAAGACCTTGTTTCCTTGCTTTTTGCACCAGCAGTTGCCTTGAAATCCTATTTGAAATCCTATTTACCACCAACGTTCATATAGAGAATGTTATTTGTTGGATCTCGTGTATTGTTTACCTTGATGACATAATTATTGTCAGTGATACGAATGAGCAACATCATTTAACAGGCCGAGATAGGTACTCGTACTACTTCAGAGGGCTGGTCTGAAGTTGAAGCCAAGCAAGGGATTCCTACTTTCCAAAGGGGATGTCGAGTTTCCTATGAAAATTGGAGTGGGGTGCAATACATCAGCTTTCCTGTTGGAAGTGATAACAATTCGGGACCAAAATGCATGCGTATCGATCACTAAAAAATCAATCCCTTCTGCTTCACTTAGTGCTGTGTTATCTACGTTTTGCTGCCCGGATGATTATTTTGCTGCCTAATGATTCGGTTAAGACGTATGAAATACGATGTCGGATCACTATTATATATTCCCTTCTGATAAGACCTTGTTTCCTTGCTTCATACACAACATAGGCATAGGAACAGCTTTTGTAGGGGTGGCTCAAAGTCATTTTATGCATTGAACTTCACACTACATGGTATCACCTATCACTGAAAAGACTTTGGAACCCCCCCCCCCCCCCCCCCAATTAAGGCTTTTCCTACACCTATGCACAACAAATTGCCTTCAAATTATATACACCACCAACTATCTCGTAGAGAATATTTTTAGTTACTTGTTTCCCTGATTTTTTTTTCATACCCAGACCACTGAAATTACTGTGATATTAGGATGCCCGTGCCAATTCTAAAACATTGTCTCGATTTCAGCCTTGTAGGTTTTGAGATTTACCTTGCAATGCATTTAATTGGCTCGAACTAAGAGGAGATTTAGCCTGCCATTAATGGAAGGTAGCATGGTAACCTTTGTTGAATTGTCTTGTGCCGCAGTCGCACTGCAAGTTGTCCAAAAAAAAACAGGCCTACTGTTCTTCCCTATGCACCAAATGTCTCCACCACTAGTGCAGCATGCTTCCAACACGGATGTGTTGAAACGTGTGTCTCTAGCACAGTAGATAAATACAGCGCAGCAAACAAATCAGTACAACGCCAAAGAACACAACAAGTCACTAAAGAGTTAAAATACGTAATACAATTACATCAGTTATTACTTAAACATATTTAGAACAAGTGCATTCTTCAACACTCCTTCTCACTTGATTCAGGATAGTAACTTTCAATCAGAGGAACTACTCCACTCATCGATCTTAATTTTTCAAACTGTCCAGTACTTAGTCCTTTTGTCAAGATATCAGCAATCATATCATTTGATTGGCAGTAACGTAATTGCACTTTGCCACTTTTGACTTGAAACTTCTGTGACAAGGCCTGTTTGACTTCTTTCATTCGTACATCACTACTGCCAGCTAGAACAATATCATCCACAAATACTGCAATCAGAAACAGCTCTCCTTCTGAAGCTATATACAAACAAGGATCACTAGTTGCTTGAACAAATCCAATTTTCTTTAAAAATTGATCCAAGACTGAATTCCAGCATCGAGGACTTTGCTTTAAACCATAGATGCTATTTGCATACCAAACTTTCTTTTCCTTTTACAACATATCCCTCAGGCTGTTTCATATATACTTCATCATTAAGTTCACCATTTAGAAATGCAGTTGTTACATCCATTTGATGCATTTTTAAACTACGCTGAACAGAGAGTGCTATGATCATCCTTAGAGATTCAAACCGTACAACTGGAGAGAAAGCTTCATCATAATCCTGTCCATACTTTTGTGAGAATCCTTGTGCAACCAAACGAGCCTTATACCTCTCCACATTTCCATCAACATTTCTCTTTGTCTTAAATACCCACTTACTACCAGAGATAGTCTCTGTTACTACCAACAACCTTCTTACCTTTAGGCAATGATACAAGATCCCATCCTTTGTTTACACTGAGAGACTTCATCTCTTTCTCCATTGCATCTTTCCAATAAGCTTTGTCTGAATTACTGAGTGCCTCCATCTGATACTGGATCTGCAGAACCATCTGCAACAGTGACTCTAATTCCATAAAAATCAGGCATTTTCTTTTCTCTTGATGAACGTCGCAACTCTGGAACAGATTTAACAGGTTCATGCAGATCATGTCCATCATGAGCAACGTCATTGTGAACCTCCTCGTCAGTTAGACACTCTAGTTGAACATATTTTATGTCAGATGTTTTGTTCATAGCTTCCTCTTTTCCACTTGCTGCTTCATTAAAAATCACGTTACGGCTATAAAACACCTTTTTCCTTTCAACATCATACAATCGGTATGCTTTAGTTTCAGTACCATATCCTAACATGATACATCTTCTTGCCTTTACGTCCAATTTCTGTCTCTCATCTTTTGCAACATGTGAGTAGCAAAGACATCCAAATACCTTGAGATGATCAACACTAGGTTTCTCGTTTGTCCAAGCTTCATGTGGTGTCCTTCCTTGAACTGCATTAGTAGGACTACGATTACAGCTGTTGCAAGTGCTTCTGCCCAAAAACATTTTGGCAACTTTGCATCCGATAGCATTGAGCGGACAGCTTTAACTAGTGTCCTGTTCATTCTTTCTGCAACTCCATTTTGTACATCCATACATGTCGAGTGTTATCATCAATCAAGGTCAGAAAATAGTGCCCTCCACCAAGTGATGATGTTTCAATCTTCCCACAAACATCACTATGAACAAGTTCTAGAGGCTCCACAGCTCTTCTTCCACCCTTATCTGGAAATTTTGTTTTATGGAGCTTTCCTTCTATACAAGCTTGACAAAAACCTATCTCTTTCGAAGAATCATAGTTAAATCCTTTAACTAGCTTCTGATCTGCTAGTTTCTGCAAGCTTCCTACACCCAAATGTCCAAATCTGCGATGCCATGTATATTTCTTTTGCTTGTGACCTTCAACCTCTGCTGCATTCAGATATGCCTTATTCATGGATAACTAAGAAGATATAGATTTCCATTCTTTGTAGCAACTGCTTCAAGCTTGTGTTTGTGCCATATTTTACAAAAGGTATCTTCAAAACTCACTATTCTTCCACGTTTTGTAGCCACTGACACACTTAACAAGCTATATGACAACTGTGGTACATGCAATACTTCAAGAAGTTTGCATTTCTTACTTTCTCCACTGGGTAAGTCGCAATATAATAACACATCCCCACATCCAACTGCATCAACTTCATAGCCATCACCGAGAATAACCTTTTTGTGTGTCTTCAAGCTCTTGTATTGAACAAAAAATGATTCATCATTAGTCATGTGACATGTTGCACCAGAGTCAATTACCCATGCATTCTTTCCGGAATGAACTAGCATGGCATGTTGCACTACCAATCCTGTAAGTTCACTGTCTGAATCATTTTGATCAACTTGTTTCCTTCGTATAGTGTTCACTCTGTGGTCACAGTCTTTCTTGTCAGATTCAATTCTTGTTTGTTCAGAGATGCTTCGGCAATATTTCTTAATGTGTCCATATATTCCGCATTGAAAACATTGTGTCGGTTTTCTTCTAAACTGCTGCTTTGATGTCATAGCATGGTCGTCAAAATTGTCAACATTTTTCTCTTTCTGCTTCTTATCAGAGTGTAGGATCCTTTCAATAACTACTTCCAATTTAGGGACCTCTTCATTTACTTCAAATGCAGTCACCAGAGTATCAAATGAATCAGGCAAACTTGCTAATAGATACACAACATGATCCTCATCTTGTATCTTGTCACCAACTATAGCAAGTTCACTAAACAATTCAGTCATGACTTTGATATGTTCTTGAACTGATTCCCCATCCTTAAGTCTCAAGGAGTGAAGCCGCCGTCGTAAAGCCAATCTGTTTGCCCACGTCTTTTTTTGAAATTGGTCTTGTAACTTTTTCCACACTTCAACTGGATTTTCGGGATCTCCTATCAAATACAATAAACTTGGTTCAACTGCAAGCACTATGGTAGCTAGAGCGCGATCTCTTTTGCACAAAAATTTCGCTCGTTGGTCAGCCAGCGAAAAAATCCTGGGCACGATCTTGGCCAAGATCATGCCCAAGGTCAAGATGGCAAGATTTTGGCGGCCAAATTCTTGGCATCTTGACCCAAGATCTTTCCTCAAGATCTTGCTTTCTTGCCCCTAGATCTTGGCCACGATCTTGCCTCCTTGCCCCTAGATCTTGGCCACGATCTTGCCTCCTTGCCCCTAAATCTTGGCCATGATCTTGCCTCCTTGCCCCTAGATCTTGGCCATGATCTTGCCTGCTTTCCCCTGGATCTTGGCCATGATCTTGCCTCCTTGCCCCTAGATCTTGGCCACGATCTTGCCTCCTTGCCCCTAGATCTTGCCTCCTTGCCCCTAGATCTTGGCCATGATCTACCCTCCTTGCCCCTAGATCTTGGCCATGATCTTGCCTGCTTTCCCCTGGATCTCGGCCATGATCTTGCCTCCTCCTTGGCCCTAGATCTTGGCCATGATCTTGCCTCCTTGGCCCTAGATCTTGGCCATGATCTTGCCTCCTTGCCCCTAGATCTTGGCCATGACCTTGCCTCCTTGCCCCTAGATCTTGCCTCCTTGCCCCTAGATCTTGTCCATGATCTTGCCTCCTTGGCCCTAGATCTTGGCCATGATCTTGCCTCCTTGCCCCTAGATCTTGGCCATGACCTTGCCTCCTTGCCCCTAGATCTTGCCTCCTTGCCCCTAGATCTTGGCCATGATCTTGCCTCCTTGGCCCTAGATCTTGGCCATGATCTTGACTCCTTGCCCCTAGATCTTGGCCATGATCTTGCCTGCTTTCCCCTAGATCTTGGCCATGATCTTGCGTCCTTGCCCTAGATCTTGGCCAAGATCGTGCCTCCTTTAGGCACGATCTCGCGCTAAGATCTAACCTACAATTTGAGCCTGCCCTCTTTGACACAAGAAATGGGCAAGGTTATTATATTTAACAAAAAGAAACATACATCACTCATTTACTGTCCCTTTACTTTTGTTGTTACTTTGTCTCTGCACTTCTGATTGCAGGATTTTCGTTTGCTGGTAGCATTGTCTTTTTCTCCAAATTTATTTCTTAAGCAATCTGAGGAGTGATATGCAGGCAACAGAAATGGGTACAATATCTGGTGAAGTGGGGCATGAAAACAAATGCATCCATGCAAAAAATATAAACCATCAAGTAGCTGCATTGGGACAATGGTGGCTTCAAACTTATCGTTGATTTTCGCACTGGGACAAACGATGCTTTCACCGCATCCTCAGTGTATAGAGTATCTAGTAGGCTGAGCGCTTTTTTATTCTATATCAGTCCCTCTCAGATTCTATAAATTTACACCACTTTCCTATGTCAATGTATACATTCATTTTGTACTGATAATAACTTACAGTCAAAAAGTACTCTGGTGAGTGACTTGGATGAACCTGCTGGTTGCGCATCTGGCAGTATCTCCGTGAGAGCAGGGCTAGCTGAGTGTTGTTGATTACATTTCTGTACATCACAGGCCAGTGTGGGTCCTCCAATTCCTACAAAAAATGTGCCTAGTATTATATCTTTCACCCGTTAGAGGTACTTATACCTTTATTTGGCTGGCTTGGCTGTTTGCGATAAAGTGTGCTAAAATAATTTCCACTGCAACCCGTATACATCTCAGCTCATCATTACATCCTACAAATAAAGATAAACATGGTAACTGAAGTCATCGTATACCTGTATTTGAATTAATTACTGCATGAAAAGACCACAATATAATGCATATACGAGAATACATACATAATAATGCAATACATGGATGCACTACAGCTTCCCAGTGTTTAAGGGGTGCATGGGTTATTATTGCTCTATGCATGCATACATACATATACATCTACAAGCCTCGAACCACCCACACACCCTTCAAGCCTCAAACACCCACACACAACAAGCTTTTGACACCCTACAAACCTCACAGACCCACACACCCTACAAGCCTTCATCGCACACACCCTACAAGCCTTCGACGCACACACCTACAAGCTCCAACACACTGCAATGCTCGACACCACACACACTGCAACCCTTCGACACCCTACAAGTATTTGACACCCACACACCCTACAACCCTTTGACACACACCCTACAAGCCTCCAACCACCTAAGCCTCAAACACCCACACACACTACAAGTCTTCAACACCTGTAACCTACAAGCCTTCAACACCTGTACCCTACAAGCCTTCAACACTCACACTCTACAAGCCTTCGACACCCACACCCTACAAGCTTCCAACATACACACACTGCAATGCTCACACCCACACACACCCTACAAGCCTTCAACCTCCCAGACACGCAAGCCTTTGACACACACAAACTAACAGCCTTCAACACACACCCTACAAGCTTCCACCACCCACACCCACACTTCAACCCTTCGACACCCACACACCCTACAAGCCCACACACTAACACTACAAGCCTTTGACACCCACACACCCTACAATCCTACAACACAACACTCTATAAGCCTCAATATTTACATACCCACACACACACACTCCTCCAAAAAGCCTCAATACTCATACACTACCTACCAGCCTCCAGCATCGCACACCACACATACGCTTCCACTCACCAATACTAGACTCAGCACTGCATACATGTACCAACCAAGTCAGCAGCACTTGAACACAACCTACAACACTCCCCCTAACTATACACACCATCAACAATTCATCAACGACATGGGTGCGGATTCTCAAACAGGAAACAGCATGCGCGCATCAATTAGAACATACCTCGAAATAATGTAACTGCTAACGTTTTTCGTTCACTAGTGTGAGAAAACCATACCTTTTATTACAAGAAACACTAGAAAGGTCCACTTACTTCATATTCCGACTGAAGAAATGGGCATAAGTACAGTTTAGGTTCCGTAATAGAAATTCATTACAGTACTAAGATTTCGTGGCCAAACAGTTAGTTTAGACATTCTGAACCCTACGACGGTGAACAAATGCCGTGAGGTTTATCTCTAACACAAACAGTAATGAACATTTACAGTAATCAGCGTTTCATTTTTCGCCGGTAATGGTCCACACCCACAGGAAAAAATATCGTATTCCCAGCCCTGGGTTTACCCTGGGTTTTGTAAAACGATCACAGGTTGATCCCAGAATTTCCCAGGTTGATAGGCTATTAACAGTTGATTTAGTCGTTATCAACCTGGGATCGTTGTACAAAATCCAGGCTGGGAATACGATATTTTTTCCTGTGGTACCCCTCTTGTAAATTCTCGTTTTAGCTGGGCGTAGTTTAGGTTCAGTGTAAGGGGGATAAGTACATTGGCTTCAGGGTTAGGGTTAGAAAGTGGGGGGAAGCCAATGTACTTATCCCCCTTACACTGACCCAGCAAAAAGTTCTTGGACAAGATTCCTGCCCAAGATCTTGCCCAACTTGCCCAAGACTTGCCCAAGATCTTGCCCAAGGTGCCAAGATTATGGCCGGCCAATTTCTGGCCAAGATCTTGGCCAAGATCTTACCCAAGATATGGTAAGATCTCAGCCTCCTGGCAAGATCTTGCTCTTCTTGGCAAGAACCTTGCCCAAGAACTTTTTGCTGGGTGAACCTAAACTATAGGCCCAGCTAGAACGAGAATTTACAAGAGGGGTGTGGACCAGTACCGGCGAAAAATGAAACGCTCATTACTGTAAGTGTTCATTACTGTTTGTGTCTATAGAGATAAACCTCACGGTAAAATAGCATTTGCTCGCCGTCGTAGGGTTCAGAATGTCTAAACTAACTGTTTGGCCACGAAATCGTAGTACTGTAATGAATTTCTGTTACGGAACCTAAACTGTACTTATGCCAAGAAATGGATCTTTGTGTCTCTGCTAAAGTAGTATCATATTGCGTATTTTGTAAACTCACGCGACCGTTACAAAACCAGCGATCGTTACCAAACACGGATACCAAAATATACCGGGGAATGGCTGAGTGTTACTTGCCGATACACATTTTGCTTTCTTCGGCTCCTATCAGGGGCGGATCCAGGATTATTGAACGGGGGGGGCTTATTATAAAAAAGTTGTATTTGGGGCACTAATTAAATACCATTTCGGTTCACGTAGGAACGATGCTTCACTTTGTGCACATAAGTTAATACAGGTATAGCATTATAAAAATACATGCGTATATACATGTAGTTAATTAGTCGTAATTATTTTCGTTACTTATCCGAAAGGGGGGGGGCTACAGCAAGATTGCCAAGATCATGGCCAAGATCGATAAGATTTTTTCGCTGGGTGCAGCGTCTCCACCTTCTACTGGTGCAATCTCCGTTTCATTCACTATCCCCCACAGTCCATCTCGCATGAGAGCCATTCTACACTGAACTTTCCACGTGGGGTAGTTTGACCCGTTCAGAGGAACAATTGTACTTACCTTCGTTTCGGCTGCCATTGTTCTTAATAATGCCCACCTATTTCGACACCGCACAACTGGTCTATCACTCTTACAGGAGATCAAAGAGCGCTGGGCCCATAACCTGTTGAAACGTGTGTCTCTTGTCTAGCACAGTAGATAAATACAGCGCAGCAAACAAATCAGTACAACGCCAAAGAACACAACAAGTCACTAAAGAGTTAAAATACGTAATACAATTACATCAGTTATTACTTAAACAAGTGCATTCTTCAACAGGATGGAGCAGATCGGATCATTACATGTGTGCTTTCTCTCCAAATAAAGATAATATTAATAAAAAAGCACATCTGAGCCACTTTGTATGCAAGTTCCAGCAGACCAGCCCCATCATCGATAGCTTCGCCACATTTCTATTTGGTTAGAGAATCCCGTAGGCATAAATTGGCAGCCCTCAAACTGGCAAAACCTGGCTTGTATCCATCCTGCTACTTCGGGATATGATTTATTTTTCCATTCCATAGCAATTTTGTTCAACAAGGAGTTTGATCAAGCATTCTGCTTCTGACCTAGAACTCCATCAACAGAAACAACTAGGGGTGTGAAAGAGGCATGGTATACTTTCGCAGCATCACATTATTTTCTCTTCTTCTCTTCTTGGCAGATGATTAGATTAGCAGCAGCATCCCTGTGTGAATATGATTGTGCATCACATGTACAGGTACATCTAACAATGATGCTGTTTGAGGCTGACAAATACCCCTCTAATACTAAGATCAGCTATCAACGAAGGTACACCACATGCATTGTTGGCTTCTTGTACTACAGGTTCCCGTATTACCTCTTTGTACACAATTGATGCTATGTCACCTATTGCATCCCTGATTTCATTTTGACACTGGATCACCATTCCACCTTTTCTGCAGTCGAGGGCATGAGTAAGGCTGAAAACTTCCCCACACCCATCACAGTTAGCTGGTGCCATGATGAGGGTATCGTATTGTGAGGAAGTCTCCGTGGGAATTTAATCAGCTGCTATAAGTCGTAATGATGTCCCCCACAATACCTCGCTTCTGAGCAAAGCTGATCCACGTCATGTAAATCTGCAATTTCATCACAAGTAGCCAATGCCATTGCTTTGCGGAGAATTCGTCTGGGAATCTCGCCAATGGCAATAGGCTGTACACCGGGGCATTCATCATGTGTCACTTGATGACTGGACATCAGTACTACAATATCTGATCACTCCACAATTATTGTGTTGGCCACAAGTCAATCTACATGCATGTACTTAACAGATCAAGTGTTTTGTGCAGAAATGCTTCTAGCTATGATGCTACAAAGTGATAACATGGTAAATAAAGGTCAAGATATAGGGAGACGCCTGAAACGATGCATGATGACATGGAAAAGCGAATACTTTGATGTTTTACTCTTTGACTTAAACAGATGTTCCAAACATCACAAAAAGTGCAGTCACATGAAGTCTAATGAATTCCATAATGCAAATATTTTCACTCATTTGTTGATGAAAGGACAAGTCAGAGCTGCATTCCACTGGATCTCAGAGAGAACAAGCAAAGGTGTGTACTGGATGCATAAAGCTATGTTGGGAGTGGTTCCAAGGCTGTCTTAGACATCAGAATAATACCCTGACACTCCTAAATCATCAATTCACTTTTTTTATCATGCATGCAGTGCGTTACCACTATTATTGGACGTTAATCTCACACGTTTTCACATAGAAAAAGTTGCCTGACAAATTCAAGGTAGTGCTGTCCACTGCTAATCATTGGAAGGACTCTCTTATTTGTTATGGGGCTCACAGTACAATGCTGCGTGATGCCTTGGCAGAGTTTCTGCAAGCATATTGACAAATTCTCTCCCAACAGCACCACCAGACCGATCATAGTAACGGCGGCTTGATACAATCATGTTCATCGTTTGCACCACATCTTATCAACAGTAATTGTATTGCAACCTAAAGATGCCCAAAAGATTTACTTCAGTGTCTTCAATGCTTTACTAGATAGAATAGTTGAGGCTGCTGAGCTGACTAAAGTGAGGATATTGCCTCATTTGAGTTTGCTGGGGATTCGAGAGGATGACATGAATTTGGTTTGTGTTGTGTGAGAGGAGATGAGGATGACAGAGCAAAATGAAATGGTGAAAGGTCACTTTGACCGAATATTGAGGGGCGCTTTGATTCGAACAATTGCCATGTTTTTCAGCCCGACAATTGACACAATGACACTTCTCCTTTACACTTGAACATGATTTGCATTTAGCGTGGAGTCTGTTACAATTTGTTAGATTTTTAAACATTAGAACTGACCGCATTGTGATAAGATAGACGAATCCCATCATCGCTGCTCGGAGAACTGTCCTCAGCACTCCAACATTCGGGAAATTGTTACGGTGGCCACTCAAACTGTTCACTGAACTGCACACGTTATACTCGCCATTACTTTTCTTAGAAAATAAAATTAAGCGCTTTTTGTGGTTTTTCAATCGATATCTCGGTACGTTTTTAAAAAATGGAAACCAGGTGTGATGAATGTTAAGTTTTGGTTTTTGACAATAGAGTTAAAGTTTGACCAAGTAAATTGCGCCATTTAATCGCGCAAAATGCAATCAAATTTTATAATAAACATCCGAACTCACTAAACACATTGAAGTTATTTGAAGTTGTAAGTTAATTGATGATTTTTATTTTAAGTGCTGTAACGACCTTCCAAAGCCGCTTTATAGTCTGTGTCTCCCTGGAAAGGCTCCAGGTGTTCCGAGTTGGCCGAGTAAGAATACACACAGGCACACCACCCGGAAAGGCGGGGGGGGGGGGGGGGGGGGGGGGGCGGGCGGGGGCGGGGGGAATGCATAAGTTCCACATACCTCTTAGTACATCCTATAATTATTAATTTGTAGAACTGATGTCATCATCTCATTAGTCTCACCCAGATTCTATAACTTTTTTTAATTTTAGCTTCATACCATTCTTGAATGTCATTTTCCTTATTGTTGAATACTTTGTTTATATCCTTACTTTCCATAGAACACATATGTCCTAAATTTCAAAATTGCATTCATGGTTATGATGTGTATGAGTACGCGTGTACGTAATGAACACATTTCTTTTGATTGATTAGAAAACAAAATCATGGCTATATTGGAAGGTGACTCAATAAGCAAACAACTTGAAGCCTGTAAGTATCAGTTTGATACAATTGTGAAACGTTGCTGTGCATTAGAAAATGTAAGAGTTCAGGAACTGATTGACTGTGTTACAGAAGTACCACTAAAGCCACACTACCAACAGTACATTTTGAAATTTTCCCAAAACCTCTGGCAATGTACAACAGTGATTGAGTTTATTCAAACTTTATGCAGTGAATATTCAAATTTTATTTTCTACCACCTATTAGAAAAGGTAATCATAGCCTTTGGGGATGAAATACTCAAGTGTAATATGGAAGAATACAAGAGAGACCTCACAACCATCATTACCAAAGCTCAAGCTACTGAATGCATTAGGACTGCGTCGAAATTACACACGGTAGAGATAGTAAGAGAAATTGTTATTGTTCTTCACATTTCGCTTCTGGACTGCAAAATAAGTGATATTGAAAGGTTACGAAATGAAATACGAAAGATAAGTTACATATTTGAGTTACGTCACAATATAATTGACATCAGTGGCGATACTACCGGCACCCGCACGATTACCAAATGGTCGTTTCCTCAAGTCTTTTGCCGGCATCTTCAAATAGATGTGCTCCTCAGTCTAATTCCATTCAAGCCCATGATAGGAGGCATTAATCGGTCTACATTGATCAGTTGTAAAGTGCTACAAATGGACATAGACGGGATGTGTGTATTTGATTATGATCCCCACAATGATATGGTGAGTACAATTATTATTTTTTATTGTCACACAGTTTTTATCTAATCAGTTTTAAAATCAATAATTCCGACAAAAATTGCTTCAAAATAATCATGTTACTAGAACAGAGTACAATTTAGTCAAGTGCCATTTCGAGAATGTGGACTTATCTGCAAGGATATGGCTTTGCATTTTACATGAATTAGAATGTAACCTAGCCTTCTAAAAATATCTTTTTAAGCATGACTATATACATATCCTAATAGTGAATCCCTGTGTATAATTTTGAATTTAGGTTTTATGTGTTATAAACATTGAACAATAATTCATTAATGGTACAAATATTAGGGAACAAGGAATGAATGAATAAACAAATATTAGCTGGTACTGTTCATGCCATCTTATAAAATAATTCACATTTTAAAAAACCACTATCAATAACATCGACCTGTCTATATGCCTTTCCGCAATTTTGATTTTTTTTTTATAGGTTTGTTTGTCCGTTTTGTTGCAATTCTGTATCATTCGTTTAAATGACATCATTGCATTTTACACGACATTCGCCTCAATTTCGATGGCAGCTTGGATTGGGAAGTCGAGAATGATTGCATTAAATTGGTTCAATTAATGATTTTGTCAAATTTGTCTATTTCTAAAAATCAAAAAAAGATAACCAATAAGCCATACCAATTTGGGTTGTCGTCAAATAGCCGCGAGACTAAACTTATGAGAAACTCAGAGACTGAATATTCTTCACCTAGTACAAATATGCATGTCGGCCCCCACTTTTCAGCTTTGCCAATGAATAATCCACTCCATCGGCCGTGATAAATAACTTATAGCACAGACGTACATTGTACATTCACATGCACACACGCATTTGATCCATAGTCTTGAATGAAGTGTCATTAAAAAAAAAGATCAATCGAGGCTTCTATCAAATTTTACCACAGATAGAAGAATACCTGGATATGAAACGCGGAGACATTTAGAAATGATCCACGTTGCGGCACGTGACACATTTGATGTTATAAATGGGATACCAAGGGCCGAAAGTATCAAAACCTTATACACAACTTTAATCATTATACATGTACGTGTGTTCCCTTCAACTGATCATAGTAACTGCGTAGATGTGTCTAAATGCTATTTAGCTTGCCTTTTCCGTGCTGTAGAGATACCGAAACATATATTGGTCAGAGGATGTTAAATGAATGTAATCCACAAAACTATAAGACATTTGCACATAACGCGTATAACTTTGGTCTACTTTTGACAGTACACGTTCCACCAGAGATAATATATATATTATCTCTGGTTCCACACAAACTCATTCTTAGCATCTAAAAACAAAATTGGTTTTTGCTGCGTGTGTCTAACTCACACACTATGTACCGAAACATGATAGGTCTGCTACATGTTAACCAAGCAGTTGTACCAACACCACACAGATATAGGTTCGTTCCACAGAGGCATAGGCGGCCCCAGAGGGAGGCCCCAGGGGCCATGGCACCCCCCTCCCCTGGTTATGGTGCCCCCTCCCAACCCCTATAAGTAATTTTTACTGTAGCGTTGCAATATGATTACTACATGTAACTATGTGTAAAATAACTACTCCCACTCATCTGAGCGTACAAATAGCGATTAACAAATGACTAAGATTGCAAAATCAATCATGCCCCTCCCCCTTTGGCCCCCTTCGTGGGGTTGGCCCCTCCCCCTTTGGCGCCCTCTGTGGGGTTGCTTCGGTAAGCGCTGGGGCCGCCTATGAGAGGGAATAATGCAATGTTTTGCTTATATAAATGAATGGTTGGAAGCTTTTCTAAGTTGAGATATATGTTCCGAAGAGGCTGAAATGACAGATACGGTACTACCTACGTGGAGTATGCTTAGTGAATTGCATGAACAATAGTCACTAACCTGGAAAGTAAGACAAGTTGGAGTACGATGAATGACGAAGATAGCTATTTTTGTGTTGAACAGCAGTGAAAGTTGGGAAAGAAGCGTACACTACAAAAGGGTTAAGCGAAACACAGTTCGCTTCAAAAGGTCCACCGCCTACAATTAACAATTTAATGGATCACATGACGCGTTGTGAATCCAGGTATTCTTCTATCTATGATTTTACTTACAACGTAATGTAAGACAGTAGAATAATCCATAACTCTTTGCCACGATTTAAGGCTAATATAATGGAAGACCTACATGTGTTTTGGTTCCTATCAACAAGCATAAATAGGTGTCAATTTTTTATTAGGGAGAAGCCTGTCACGGAGGAAACTGTTCGCGGAGTAAAGTGTCCGTCCGAACGAGTAAGTTGTCCTGAAACAATTTACTGCAAAGCAACCTGTCCCGCTAGGACAAGTTACTTCGGAGTAAGCTGTCCTCATCTAGAGTAAACTGTCCCTACCCCAAATCTTTTCCCGCGGACAATTTACTCCGGAGGATGACGTCCTCGGACAACTTACTCCGGAATAATATGTCCTACGACAATTACACTTACTCTTCTCACACATCCACACACTCACAAAGTAAAGCCACCCACTAACAAACTTTTTGCAAGACCCAACTGTTGCATCCCTCCAACTTGATCGTGATCGTGACGTTTTAAAACAGATCTAGACAATCTGGTGACTTTTCCTTGTTGCCACAGGGTAGGTGTGTACATGCAGACTCTTCTTTGTTACCAGACATCTATATGGTATAAGGTACGATGGATTGTTCAATTTACCAAAAGAGACAACAGGAGACGGGGCAATTCTCTTGTGCACATGCTAGAATGGGTAACCCAACACCAAGGCTGATTCCCCAATGCTAAACAAACTTGTGGGAATGACCCATAATGATGGCATTGGGTTCCCCATTGCAATATGTGCACAGGTAACCTATGACAACAAAGAAGTCACCAGATTGTGCACATAAACAATAAACACACATGGTGGCTCAGTAGGTCACACAAGCTATTACTATGCACTCCAGCACAAAACAACTTTGAGGCTCAGAGAGCACAAGGCTACACAAATACACTATTCCACTACATGTACTACGTACAATGTCTTCTCACTCTCGTAGTCTACTCTCTCAGAGTACCCACAGCATTATATAAGAGAGCACAAGGCTACACAAATACACTATTCCACTACATGTACTACGTACAATGTCTTCTCACTCTCGTAGTCTACTCTCTCAGAGTACCCACAGCATTATATAAAAGGCTATTAGACGACATGTGGATGTGGCTTCGTGGTTATTCAAACACCCGATTCCTTTCCGGATTCACACACCCCACAAACTTCACAAGACCATTAATTGAACCGCAATCGTTCAAATTCTCAACTTCCTAATCCAAGCTGCCATCAAAATTGAGGCAAATGTTGGGTATAATACGATTATGTCATAAACCGAAGCATTAATGAAAGAATTGCAGCAATATGGACAAACACGAGTACCTATAATTTTTATAATAAAGAAAATCGAAATAGCGGAAAGGCATAAAGACGATGTCGATTTAGTGTTTTATTTTTCTTCATGCGCATGATCTGTCCCAGCTGATGTAGCATTTGTTTATTCATTAATTCCTTGTTCCCTAATCTTTGCACCATTAATGAATTCATGCTCAAGGAGTGTTTTATTTTATCAAGCCGCATTCGATCGAACGGGGGGGGGGGGGGGGGTCATGACACGTCATTCAAGACCATGGATCAACTGCTCAATTAGTGTGTGTGCATGTGTGTGTACGTCTGTGCTATAGGTTATTCATCACGGCCGGTGGAGGGTTAAATTCATTGGCAAAGCTGAAACGTGGGGGCCAACATGCATATTTGTACTAGGTAAAATATTCAGTCTCTGTAGTTTCTCACTAGCATAGTCTCGGGGCTATTTGACGACAACCCGGATATAGGTGTGGCTTCATGGTTATCGCTTTTCGATTTTTATATTAGAAATATCTAAATTTGACAAAACCATTAATTGAACCAGTAATCATTCAAATTCTCGACTTCACTGCCAACTGTAAAATGCAATTATGTAATTAAATGAAAATTTGCAACAAATTGGACAAACAAGAGTACCCATAATGGAAATATAGAAATGCCGGAAAGGCACACAGATCCACACAGACCCTCCCCAACGCTATTGAATTCCTATTTTACGCAAAGGGCATTATATGATTAAGTATTTATATCTTTTTAACTAAGCCTATAGCTTTTTTCTGTATAGTTGTATCGGAAGTTTCGCTAGAGATTTCCATATAGGATTTGAACTCATTACAATTACGCGACCCGTCTCAAACAAAACTCTTGACGATCGGATCGTTTAGCTTTTTATATCAATCGAACTAGAAGTCAAAAATGAGCAGTTTCGTCCTTGTTTTATGTCACAGAACCGCACGTTTGTAGAGAGCAAAGGGTACTGCCCGTTCTCGTACCCAGTCCGGAACATGGTCTTCTTCTCCTTCTTGACAACACATAACTCGGGAGAGGAACACTTTTAAACATTGACCAATAGCTTTAGAATAGGATGGAAGAGCCGCTTTCATATAAAATAGCCGATGATATATTTTGGTAAACAATCGACCATACGGTGTATGTAAGACGCATAATTGGATAAAAATTTAGGTATCTAAAAAATGGCGATACCCAAAATAGAAATGATCCGAGCGAAAAGAAACCGTCCGCTACAGAGGCACGTTATTGGGAGAGTCCTGAATCTACTCGCTTGGCGAAGAGAGTGCGGTACGGAAAGGCTAAGCGTACCCTGAAAAACCAAACGAGGCTACCGGTAACGAAAGAGTACTAGTCTACCGATAAAGTTATTAAAAGGTATTATTATTATTAAAAGGTATGTAAATGTAGCTAAATACAATTAAAGTCCTGGACAGCATCGAGGAAGTATACTTTTATGTAGTGGGTGCTTCTACAGAGACTACAGCAACACCCACTTTAAACGTGCATATACCTGATCCACCTGCACCAGTCAAACCTGATCCAACAGCTCAAGGAGCCAAGGTGAAGCTTCCTAGAATCTCCCTACCTCGCTTTGATGGAGGCTCAGTTGAGTGGATAACCTTCTGGGACTCGTACCAGTCTACAATTCACTCTAATGCCAGCATCTCTGACGTAGATAAATTCAGCGATCCCTTCTTGAACACACCGCCCTGGATGCAATAGCCGGCTTAACAGTATCATCATCCAACTACAGACAAGCCGTGGAGATCCTAACAAAAAGGTTTGGCAACAAACAAGTCATCATTTCAAGACACATGGATGTTTTCATGAACCTGGATGCCATCACCTCAGATTGGAACACCAAGGAGTTGCATCAGCTATATGACCTCACTGAGGCACATGTTCGAAGTCTGAAGTCCCTTGGGATTCAGTCTGAAACTTATGGTGCACTTCTTTCTCCAGTCCTACTTGCTAAGCTGCCTCCAGAGTTGAGACGGATAGTGAGCTGGTAGGCGTCAGACTCTAACCTAGATCTGGACACATTGTTGTCCACATTGGAACAAGAGCTCACTGCCAGAGAAAGGGCCAATGCTCAACCTTCATGGCGGGGTCATGAAAGGTCACAGTCTTCATGTTCAACCTTACTCTTTGGTTCCAAGACTTCGAAATCTGATCCTCAGTGCTGTTACTGCCAGCAGTCACACTCCTCATCAAGTTGCACTAGTGTTACTAAGTCTGCAGAACGTAAGCAAGCTCTAAAGACAAGTGGTCGATGTTTCAACTGCCTCCGTGTAGGCCATGTGTTCTACGAGAATGCAAGTCCTCTTTTAGGTGCCACAGGTGCAAGAAAAGACATCACACATCAATATGTGACCTTGATTCTGACCGCGCTCAGAATACTCGCTCTACAGAACCTAGTCTGAACCCTAAGGCCCTTACTTTTCAGGCAACTCAACCTACTAGTGCTCTCTGTGCTCACAGCAAGCAAGTTGTCTTTCTCCAAACTGCTACTGCAGTGATCCAGCAAACGTGCAAACCTCATACTTCACTTCGAATACGATTAGTTCTGGATGGCAGCAGCCAACGCTCATACCTTAGTGAGCATGCGCGAAACCTGCTCAAACTGGAAACTACGGAAGAACAATCTTTCTCCATTGCCACTTTTGGATCCAGCAAGGGAAGTACCAAGTTATGTCCAGTCATGAATGTTGGTTTGTGTCTCAGAGGCTACCCCCCAATGACACTCTCAGTGTATGTGGTACCTACCATCTGTGAGCCTTTAGTAAGCCAACCAATAGTAGCTTGTGTTGGTCAGCATCCTCATCTTAAGGGGCTAGAGTTGGCAGATGTTCCTGATGCTAAATCGTGCACTCCAATTGACATGTTAGTTGGGTCCGATTACTATTGGGAGTTGGTAACGGGAAGCATATGTAGAGGTGTTAGTGGTCCCACTGCTATACACACAAAGCTTCGATGGGTACTGTCTGGCCCAGCATGCAGTAATCCCCACAACCAGTGCACCATGAATATGAGCATCACTCATGTTTTACATATTGGTGCTAGTGAAGAGAGTAATGACTTGGTGGAGCAGTTGTGGGCATTTTGGGAGTTGGAAACCCTAGGTATCCGACAAGAGGAGAGCACATGGTACAACCAGTTTGAGGGAACCGTCAGGTTTGAAAATGGCAGGTATAAGGAACCTCTAATGTGGAAGGAATACCACGAGGCATTGCCAGACAACTACCAACTGAGCTTGTCAAGGCTTCATGGGCTACTACGTCGACTGCGTCAAGACCCTGTAATCTTCAAAGAGTATGATGGTGTAATTAAGGAACAATTCGAGAAAGGGATTATAGAAGCAGTCCCCACAGATGAACCCTCAACAGTAACTGTACACTATCTGCCACATCATGCAGTTATATGTCAAGACAAGTCAACAACAAGGTTGAGAATAGTCTACGATGCATCAGCCAAGAGCGCAAGAAATCCCTCTCTCAATGACTGCCTCCTAAAGGGTCCCAGTTTAAATCAACTAGCTTATTTTCGATCTGCTAGTCCAATTTCGAGCCTACAGAGCAGCTCTGGTCAGGCCTTTACAAGCTCAAACTATACCCAGATTAGAACTGTTGTCTGCCTTACTTCTGTCGAGACTTATGGTCTCTGTACACAACAGTCTCCTGCATGTCTTGAACAACACCAACATCACTATGAAGTGCACACAGATTCTCAAGTTGCTCTGTACTGGATTCGTGCATGGTATAGACAAGGAATGGAAGCCTTTTGTACAAAACCGCGTGAATGAAGTACGTCAAAATGTACACCCCAATCTCTGGAATCACTGTCCAGGGGTCTCCAACCCTGCGGATTTACCTTCAAGAGGTGTCTCCGTTGTGGAGCTGTCTACTAGTCTATTGTGGCGTACAGGACCTGATTGGCTTAACACAGATACACCATCTCAGAGTAATGTTGATGCAGCTACAATTCCAGAGGAATGCTCACAAGAGCTGAACGCCAATTGCAGATCATCACACAACCTTGTGGCCATTGATGCATAGTATTGGATCCCTCATGCGCTGTGAAGACTTCAGTGTGTGGACAAGACTTCTCCGAGTTACGGCATACGTACTGAGAGCAATAATCAGTTCAAGGCAAGGAAGTCAAGGAGCTCCCTAGGTACATGTAGGTTGACACCTCTGGAAGTTAGTGCTGCCGAGTTACTGTGGATATCTCACACACAAGCGGATTTGATACAGCAGAAGAATTTCAACCAACTAAGACGTGAGCTGGGTTTGTTTTTGGATGGCAAGGGGTTGTGGCGTTATGCTGGTCGTTTGCAGAATGTAGAGCTACTTTACTCAACCAAGCATCCTGTTTTGCTACCCCATGGCCATCCAGTTAGTGCCCTCATAGTGAAGGATGCTCACAGACGCGTATGCCACAATGGAGTGAAGGAAACACTCACAGAACTGCGCAGCAAGTATTGGATAGTAAAGGGACGAAGCTTTACCAAGGCCATAGTACACAAGTGCACAGTCTGCAAGAGATATGAAGGAGCACCTTCGAACGGACCACCACCACCATTGCCTGAATTCAGGGTTAAGGATGATCCAGCATTTTCTTATACAGGAGTGGATTTTGCAGGTCCACTTCTTGTCCGAGATGGAACTCCTAATGCCAGTTGTAAAGTTTGTTCACATGTCTAGTCACTCGTGCCGTTCATTTGGATGTCGTTGATGATCTATCTACTGGTGCCTTCTTAAGATGTTTGAAGCGGTTTTCAGCCAGACGGAGCTTACCTCAAATGTTCCTGTCAGACAATGGGAAGACCTTCAAAGCAGCTGCGAGGTTCCTTGAAAGTATCCTCAAGGATAATGCCGTTATGGATCATCTTGCAGTAAGGGGTAGTAAGTGGACCTTCAATGTTGAATGTGCACCTTGGTGGGGGGGAGTATTTGAGTGGATGGTGAGATCCACAAACTTTGCCTTCGCAAGATAGTGGGATGTGCACACTTCACACAAGACGAACTACTTACGGCTGTTGTGAAGGTTGAAGGAGTGATTAACTCGCATCCTCTGTTATATGTTTCCCCTTCTGACCTTGATGAACCTCTTACCCCTTCTCACCTTATTGTCGGCAGAAGACTACTCAATCTCCCTGACCACATTGGACACAGGAGATCCAGGTGATGAAGAATTCGAAGTTGATGCAACCCACCTTCAAAGGAGAATTAGACACCTGTCTGGTGTACTGGGTCATTTTTGGAAACAGTGGAGAGCTGAGTATTTAAATGAGCTAAGGGAAGCTCACCCATACTCAGCCAAGAATGAACCCCACACTTCCCATGTCTCCCAGGGTGATGTTGTCATAGTGAATGATGATTCCCTACCTCAAGGATTGTGGAAACTTGGGAGGATACAGCAACTCTTTGCTGGTCAGGATGGACTGCCACGTAGTGCTCTTGTGAAGGTAGCAGTAAGGGGCAACGAACACACTGCTGAAGAGACCCCTACAACCTCTGTATCCTTTGGAAGTAACAGGAGCACAACCACCACAGATTCTCACTGAGGATGTACAAACTCCTGACCAAGAGGACATACAGACTCTCTCTGAAGCTCCTGCGCCCAGGAAGAATCAAGGCTGTAAGGCAGCAATGAGGGCTACTCAGAGGATAAGTGCTTGGGTATAGCAACTCGAGAATGAGGATTAGCAACACTGATTATTGTTGACCATATACATGGTCAACGGGGGGAAGTTGTTGAACACTGCAAACATATTACATAATAGGTCATGTGTATGCTCACGTGTGATTGCGCGTAATTGGATTAAATTGAGTTCCTTTGTACGAATCGGAAGGTCGGGTAGCCTTAGTAATCGTGTAGTCCCGGAATTCAAGTCTGCACTGATCCGAAGGCGACCAATAGTATTAATCCAAGGTTCTTCCGTAATTTCTTACAAGCATGTATTTTAATTATATTCATAGCAAATCAATCACCACAATTCGGTAAAATATGTCAGCTATGCATGATGAGAAAACGAAACTTATATAGCGTAATGTGAAGTCAAAAAATTCAAGTTTATTAAGGGTACTAAAAAAAATTTATTCAGTTTGACAATATTTCAGTACCGCGTCCAAATTTAAATATCTTATTTTGATTCTACATATAATGATATCTTAAAATACTGATAATCTCGTATTTTGCTTAAAAGCTGTTCATAAGATTTTCAAAACAAGTTTTTAAACGTTTTTGCCTCAGCCATATTCATCAACCACTTACCTGAATGCAATGGGAATTAGACTTCGCAGTCGACAAAGTAAGAAAATTCACTGAATGTTTTTACATTTATCTCAGGTAAAACACTTAACAGAGCCTGTATTGAAACAGAAGAAAAAAACAAATGATGAAGGTAATTTGTGCTAAATAAGCTAGCATTAATTTATAACATACCGAATTTGCTGAATGGTGCATCCCATGTGAATGGGTTAGTCTTTCATCACATAGTGTGCATGTTAATCTTTAATCTACATGAGTTTAGGATTGGTAAAATACCGAATTGAGGATTATGAGTACTTTCGTTTGTAAAAATTATTGCAGGGAAGATGAAATAAATTATGGCTTATAGGCTTTTTTATTTCAGCACTGCTACACAATTTCTATAGCATGTACTAATTTTCAGTCATCTTTAGAAAGGTGCACAAACTTGAAAATAGCATATGTACTTTTTATTGCTGTCATATTGTTACAAACCAAGTGGACTGAATACACGCAACGCGGCAGAACGACCCCCGACCCCACAACTGACTATTTTGTAAAAGATCTGATCAACAGAGCATGTGTGTGCCCATACATAGTAAGCATAGACCAATTACTAAAGTTACTATTTGCGTGTGACTGTGGCTGAGACTGTGGCCACGCACACGCTGCGCAAGAACTTCTGAATTACCACTTTGCAGTATTTGGTGCCTACAAGAAGTATTTACAACATATGAATAGTGCAAATTACATTAATGTATATTGATTTGGAACTTAAACTCAATCATATGTTCTAGAATTAAATAACAATGATTCAAAATCACTTTACTTTATATATTCAGATATGAATTTTGAAGTTGTGTAAGCTAAAAATAATGAACTGATATCATGATGTATGTAGGCAGCAAAAGAAGAGCACCCAGATGGGTTAACCTCAAAATTCATTTCTGTGAGATGGTGAATATAGCAATCTCTTGAAGTGCCAAAGCCACAGTATGAAACCAAATAATTATTCTCCATATCACTGCCGTTAGAATGTGGTCTTCATTTTCCAACTTGCAGATACGCTGTGGATACTTCCATTCATTATGTTTTCCTTGTACATAGGAAGCTCTTTAAAGCTCTGTAATGTAACAATGTAAAATGAATGCAATAACATCTACATGCACCACAATGATAGATGCACTTTCATCACTTCGCCTTCCTAATGATGTACTGGACGATACTTAAATGTTGTGGATGAGCTGATGTGCCAGTAGTTCCATATGTGGTCTTGGTATTGTTTTTGTGTACTGCATCGGTTGGTATGCCATCAACTACATCATTTCTGTGATGTAAATGCTCTGATGGTATTCCATGACAGGGTTTCCATTATTTTGGTAGCAGATTAAAGTTCTTGGCTTTTTATCACCCAAACACATGCAATTATTGAGCTACCATCTTGGACAATTGATTGCATTAGCAGTTCCATTGCCTGAAGCACATTGAAGGAGCTGCTACTTTGGGTACTCTTTTATAACAGTTTTGACCATTCCCATGAAGCATAAACCATGATCTAATAGTGTGAGTAGAGATTTGAATGATGAAAATGCACTGTCAACTATGATGGTACAAGCAGTTCCTCTCCAAGAAGCATACAACCTCAGAAAATAATCATGTACCTTCTCCATACTCAGCATGGCCCGATCTTTTGTATTGAGCTTCACTTCCTCGATTCAAGCTGCAGAAGAATTCCTGACATTCCATCTGCTGCTGACTTTAGCTCACATCCAACTCGTGCTTATTAACAATTTTTTGAGGGGGGGACAGCCATTTGTTTTGTACGTACCATCACTTCCCTACATGGCACTCATGCACTCTCATGTGACCAGGTTTAACATGTTTCACACATCCTTCGTTGAATAAAAGAAACGGATGAAGGATCTAATTGGCCACCAAGGATCATGCATGCCAGGAATATCAATTTCAAATGGGTAGGCTACACATACATGTACCTTCACAGGTTGTGATTTTGGTTCTTTGGGCATGTTGAGACATGAATTACTATCAGTGAACCATGACAGAACTTGACCCTGCAAAAGATACACTCCATCACCAGGAAACTAATTAATGTACATGTAGTATTGGCTGTGGGCAAACAAACCAAAGCTTGAAAAATAATGGGTATACATTCTGACCTGCTCATGACAGTTAACCTCCACCGATAGAGTTTGCCATTCATTATATATACGTAAAGAACCCATCCCAAGGATCTTATGTTTGGTTCAAATATGGACAACCCACTAAGCCCCAGTTTGGAACCATTCGAACCAGTTTTAAATAATAACAGTAGTCCTAAGGGCTCTCAATGTTAAATTTCAGCCATACAGGTCAAAGTTGCAGGGTATATTTACTTGATCAAGATTTCCAGGCAACTGGTCTGGCAATGGTAGAGTTAAGATTGTTGTCTGCTGAAGAGTGTGTTTAGCACATTTTTGATTGGCATTAAAAATCTAGACAGATCAGATGTGGAAAAGCAGTGTGCAACCCTTAATTGCTGGCTTTGTAAAGTAAATTTTGTTCAACCAACATCAATTCATGCTGAAAATGAAATAGGCATGGCTAGCATAAACCATCTGATTTCAATGCATTTATTCCATATCAGAGTATCCATTGAACATATGGCCATTTGGATTATGATGATAGAGCCTGTGAGTCAGTCATGTTGGCTTGTCCATTCCAACATTCTCTAAGGATTGGTGCTTGTGGAATGCACACAATTGGTTTGATGTGTACTTAAATGATTTATGAATCTCAGCCCAACACTAAAAGAACTTTTCAGTGTAGTTAAATATGAATACATATTAAAAGATATGATTTGCAAATGTATTTATGTACAATTAACATTCTACATTAAGAAATTAAATCAATTCACCATCCAAAACCATGGTATACTTCAAGCAGCAGTACATCATTGAATTGACAGTACCCTCTATGCATTCCTTCAGTTCTGAATATTATTTTTAAAAGCAGTGTACCATTTATCGGATCAGTTGAATCCTCTGTACTCACAGTGAGCATTTATGGCAATATGAGATGCATCCATTTTATGTGACTGAACGTTATGTAAATGATTAGTGCCCTTAGGAGCTACACAACATAACTGTCATGTTTCTGCCCAGCCTGTGTTTGCTGACTTCTTTGAATAGAATTGTATAGTCACAATTTTTTTGGTAAATGGATACTGCTAAGATTTTTATTGCAGCAACAGCCACGCCACAAATATTTGCACAGAAAGGATGAAAGGGGGCATCCCCCTTGTAGTGGAAGCATATGGTGGATGGGGCCAGAAGGCAGTTTCCATGTTTGCCCGTTTGAGCAAATTGCTGAGTTTGCGCCAGATACAATCGTGCTCGCCAGCACTAAATGAACTATATTGCCACCTGTCAGTTGTCTTGATGCGACAGAATGCACAGGCACTGCTGGCTCACACTGCAGGGGCTCGTTGAATATTGTGTTAAATACTCAGAAAGGTTGGTAATTTTTTTAAGATGGTGATGATAGCAAGAGAGAAGAGAGAACTGAAACATAACAGGTGATAAAGAGTTAAGAGGTGCTTTAGTGGTTTTTACCATAATTGCAATATGATCTAGGTGTCTAAATTAGTCAAGCTCTCTCTGTGAAACGAATGAAATTACAATGCCCTTTGTGTCTAGACGAAATTGAAGTCTTGATACATGCACTTTGTAATGTTCATGTACATATTTACCTAATTCATTTTCCTACCGAATAGTAGTTATAATATTGTATTTGCATTTTGTGCAACCATTTAAACTTGCAACACTGTTGGCATAAGATACTAGCTCTCCTGTCTTTTAATTGTCTTGCTTGATGAATTATTGTGCATATGTAAAATCAATAGCATTATTGTACATGTACATGATTTTTTTTTACACATGTTTTTACACATGTTCAATTACACCTTTTTAGTCACAAATGCATAACTTATTTGCACCTGTACAGTCATGCATATCACTAATTGCGAAAACCTCTTTTTTTTACTCGGTGTCTGCAATGTAGAAATCAAACCACCTGAAAAGCCATCCTTATCTGCATTTTCTGAAATCTTAATGCATTTAATTATTTACTTTTATATTTCAGAATCTCATTTTCCTCTTGGCTTCCAATCCCCTGATGACTTAAGCTTTAAAGCATCCACCATTCTTAATGTCATTAAATTCTCCAAACAACAATGGGATGAGTATGCGCTAATCATTGGCTTCTCTTTGCAAGATATTGCTGACTGCCAGTTAACACTGTCAACATCCTGTAACTATCAAAACACTCTACTTCAGAAGTGGCTCGCCACTGACAACACTGCATCATGGTATAAAGTAATGACAGCTGTGAAAGCCATGCTTCCTCCTGCTTGTGATTATGCTGATTCTATTATCCAGCAGTATCCTAAATTAGCAAAGATCACAGAAAAAGAGCTCAAATATATTGAAGAAATAATGACATACGGTGTAGTTCCCACATATTTAAAGCAAATCCCTATTATCTCTGATCAATGCGAAGAAATGGATGTCGATGGAGCAATAGAAAATGTCTGCAGTGCTGCTGATGTACGGTATAACGATATTAAAAACGTGCTGCGTGCTAGTAATAAGGAGCTTGAGGAATTATCAAATTCTGAGGAGTACTGGAAAAGACAAAATGAATTGGATACTAAACTGATTGATGCACTTAAGCATGAAAACAGTATGATGGAGAGTCTATTGTCATTATGCGAGGATCTATCACGAGACTGGAGTAAATCGGAGGAACTACAATCTCAGATTCAGAAGCAATGGGAAGAAATTGAAAGTATGGATATAAAGGTTCAATTAAAGAATTCCGTGTTCGAAGAGTTACATGAGCAAAGCATTCGTCTTGAAAGGCTTATGTCAAAGAATGCAGAAAGGTTAGCTAATATATGTGGAATCCCTTCAAAAGTTTCAAATTTAAAAGAAGATGCAGACAAAAACCAACAATTGGGCACTGATGCCAAAAATAAATTACAATTTACAATACAAAGACAGATGGTATTATTGAGGAAATTCTCACAGAGTGACGAAATTGTGAGGCGTATAGATGAAGAGATGAAAATCTTTTTGAAAAGGTGGGAAAGTTTTTTTGCAATTGGGATAGGAACAGCCGCCTTGGGATTAGGATTAGTAGGATTATCAGTGGCATTCACAGCAGCCACCGCTGGAGGAGGATTACCAGTCGCATTAAGTGTTGGAACAGGGTTGGGATTGGGAGGTGTTGGAACAGGGTTGGGAGGTGTTGGAGCAGTGTTGGGATTGGGAGGTGCAGCAGTAGCAGCTTATAGTTGGAAAGTCTATAAAAACGACGGACGTCGAAATGCTGATTTGATCCATGCAGAAGTGGAGGAAAGAAGCACAAAGCGTATCCGTCTGAATGATATGCACACTAAAATGAATAGCCTAATTGAACGACATGAAATAGAAAGCTATTAAATAAGAGCTACAGAACATGTGTAAATAAGTCATTATTTTTGCACTTTTTCTTCACTGTTGAACTTCGTTTTATTGTCTGCATAATAATTTTATACCAAACACAAACATTAGCAGTTAGGAGGGTGACTGAGTCAGGGCAATATTCAATCGCCCGTAGATCTCACTGATGACTTGGAGGAAGACTGGTAAATTATTAGTTTTGTCAAATTTAAAAATCGGGGTGTTCTACGAAGCCACACCCATATCCAAGTTGTCTAATAACCGCGAGACTACTAAGTAAGAAGCTACAGAGCCTGAATATTCTTCCCCTACTAGTACATGTCGGCCCCCACTTTTCAGCTTCGCCAATGAGTATAACTCTCATCAACCGTGATAAGTTTATCAGCCCCGGATCCAGGATTTGGCTAAGGGGGGGGGCGGTTTTACTGGAGGGGCGGCACATTGACAATGAATGCATGCGAAGCCAGGGGCGGATACGAAAAGCGGGGGGGTGCTGTCCGTTTTAGGCCCGATCCAAAAGCGGGGGGGGGAGGGGGGGGTGCTGTCCGTTTTAGGCCCGATTCAAAAGTGGGGGGGGGGGGGGGGGGGGGGGGTGCTGCTTGCCGTACGATGATTTGTATCTTGGTTTGTGCGCGCGTGCGTGATAGTGCGTGGGGAATGGAGCGGGGGGGGGGGCGGCTATTGGTCCCAGAGGGCGGCATTTCGTATGAATGGGGGGGGCGGCCGCCCCCCCCCCCCCCCCCCACCCCGAGCCTATGCTGGATCTGGGGCTGAAGTTTATACCACAGATACCAATTGCGCCGAATGAAGTGTCATGAATACAATTAAAACAATTAACCCGATCGATCGCGGCTTCTATCACTTACGCGAGCAGACTATGGTTATAAAAACTATAACTGGGGATATAACTAACGCATAACTTTGGTATAAAAGCACACAACTCTATAACTTTTGGTATACACAACATAATTTATTTGCGTTTATACCGAAGTTACAACTTTAATTTAAATGCACAAAATTCATTTAAACCAAAGTTATAAAATTGTGTGCGTTTATACCAAAGTTATACGTTAGTTATATCCGCAGTTATAGTTTGTATAACCATTGTCTGCTCGCAGCAATGTAAGATAGTAGAAATAAACTTGTTCTCTTTGCCACGATTTAACCTTAATGTCAGCAGTTATGGAATACCTTGATGTGTTTCAGTCTTGGTTTTTGTCAAAAAGCACATATCGGTGTCTTAATTGAATTAGGGTGTAGCTTCATCCCTTGAAATGATACCATTGATGCAGCAGTAGGGACGCCTCGGAGAGTTGGAAGCAGTTGAGCTGGCACAGTGTACAGAGAAAGGAAGGGTAGCGACCAGGTGACACTGCAACCCTTGCTCAGGCTCGGGGCACAGTAAATGATAGCGTCGTACAAAACAAGTTGGACAGATTGACAGCTGATGTACAAATTTTAGCAAAATTACCCCCACGTCTACACCCAACAGGTCGCAAGCTCGAAGATTAAAAGGAAGTTCACTGATTACAGCAGAGATAATATATAGAGGGATTGGAAACGGGACCAATCAACACTAATTAACGCGGCCGATCCTAAGCACGAAGCCATGCATATGACAGTAGCTTAGCCAGATAGAGAAGATACATGAATAGACTACAGAACAAAACATAACATGATTACGACAGTTGCTTTCTGAGGCCCTTAGACTTCTGCAAAGTCTTTTTGTTGTGAGCTTTGAATTCTTCACTGTTAGGTCAGAGACTGCGTCACTGTCACAATGAAATTGGGATCTCATTGGTTGGGGAGAACATTGTACCAAACTAAGACCAGTAGATACTTGCATAGCCAGGTTGCAACGTGGGATGGAAACCATGAGAATTAAGGGTTTTCTCTTTTTTTGGTCCGTGTACTTATGCCGTCTTCCAATTCTGATTTTCCTTCTACCCATCCTACAAAAAGCGCATACATGTAGTATGAAGGAATGAAAGTAATAAAACAGCTACGAAAGCATATGTCATCATAAAGGATAGTTTTTAATAGAATCGGCTATGGTTATACACAGCTGCACTTTTTCCACCAACTGACACGGGAAGCGCTATTTAATTTATTGTTACAACTTACTACTGGTATACTGCCATAATAGCACGCTTTAAAGCCTTGAAGTTGCAACCATTACACTCTGCAACCTTCCACGTTTATAGATCTTTAAACAGAGTACAGTTACATCGCCGAGTATTGTCAATATCCCGTGGGCAAATTAGGAGGTCAAGGCGCACGTATCTCTATAACCAATCAACCTGTGGATTTCATGTCTAGAACATTACACAATATCTCCCAAAAGAAGCATTTTAAGCACAGAAGCAAGTATATAGTCAGCTTAGTTCAAAACCAGTTGCGTGGGGAAAAAAAAATCGGCCATTTTTTATGGTTAATCACATTTTTCTGACACCCACCCAACAAATAAAAAAATTGGACTAATACCAATGACATCTACATACATCAACTAATTGTTTGATAAGGTCTATTGAACTAAAGGACTTACCTTCAGATACTTGTAAGTAAAATACTCCCGATACCTCCGCAGATTTCCTCCCCTTTTCACAAGTTTTGAGGTGTGACTGTCACTGCCTCGCATGAGCCGCGCAACTGAATGGCGCACGTAATCCGTTTCCAATCCCTCTATATATTATCTCTGATTACAGCTAGTGCTCAGTGGCGGCGGACGTACGAAAGGGGCGTGGCAAAAAAGAGGGGCCGACAGCCTGTGTGGTGGGTTGGAGATGGACTCTGGCGCGTGGTGAGACAGGAGGATAGAAGGCTCAAGGCCGGGGGCCGGGATTTTTTAAAAACAACTATCAATGCAGAGTGCCGTTATGAAAATATTATTGAAGGGGTTTAATTTCGTTTACAGCTTATATATTATCTCTGGTTTAAACCACCAACCCCCCCCCCCCCCCCCCCCCCCCCCCCCCCTTCCCCTCCACAGATCTGCGACTGAGTGCTGGCATTGTAAAGAATGGGCACATTCGGCGAGAATGTCCAATCTTACAGCAGAGTCTTTTAAACTTGAACGGGTTGGTGGAAGAGCCAGCTAGGTCTACCCCCGGCCATGAATCCTAAGACCAAACTCGTATGTTAGTAGGCACTGGTTCTGCTGTAACAATTATTAGAACTGATACATGGCAAAAGCTTGCACTGTACATGTCTACAGAACACAAGCTCAGTCCTGCAACACAGGCAGTAGTGGCAGCAAATGGGAAGGGCCTTAGTTTGTCAAGTCTTGTGGAGCTTGGGATCCAAATAGGGGGCCTGAAAGTGAAAAACCTGACTGTGACTAGTTGCAAAGGACTTGACACATGAGCTCCTTTAATTTTATGATCTGATTTCCAGTACACTAATGGCTGCATGCATTGTTGATTTCAATGCCAGATTGGTTTCGGTAGATGGTGGTGTTGAAATTTGACCAACCAGTGTGAAGCAGTCATCATGGAGAACATCTCCATTTCTGAGAAATGTGATACGCAATTGATGGTTTCTCTAATAGGGGATGGACAGAGATGTGATGATGATATCCCTGGACTGTTGGAACCAGAGTCCAGTTTCATGGATCGCCATGGACTGGCAGTGGCACACTTAGTGGCAGTGAGCAGAGAAGGTTGCAGGTATTAAATCCCTAAACTCTTCAATCATGCTGTGCAAAGATGAGGAAATGGACAAATTTGTGTCCCTAGGCGGCCCACATGGTGCATGTGTGTGTAATAGAAGCATCTCAGAAAGTGTCTATTCCTAGAGAGGGGGTGGTACCAAGTTTCATAGAAATTCTGATAGCTGGTGCAGAAGATCTCTCAGATACTGAGATTGACCAATTCAGAGAGCTATTGTTTTGCTTTTCCAGTGTTATTTCCATGTCCGATTTAGACATAGGTAGAAACCACTTGGTTCAACACCACATTGATACCCAGTGTGCCAATCCTGTCAAGCAGCAACCAAGGAGATTGCCATTTCCCCATCAGGAGGAAGTTAAGCAGGAATTCATGCAACCTGCTACATGGTCATCCCCAGTCATCTTGGTACGATGGATCCACTGGGTTCTGCATAGACTTCCATCTGAATGCTCTGACAAGGAAAAATGCCCATCCTCTTCCATGGATCAAAGATACTTAGGACATGCTGTCTGGATCACATTGGTTCTCTACTTTGATCTGGGGAGTGGGTACTGCCGGGTAGAAGTAGCCAAGGAAGACCCCTTTGAGAAAACTGCCTTTTCCACCCCTTTTGGTTTATATCAGTTTAAGACAATGCCTTTTAGATTGTGCAATGCTCCTAATACTTTTCAGAGGTTGATGGAGCGGGTCCTGTCTGGTTTGCATTGGTCCACCTGTCTTGTGTATATTGATGACATAATTGTTTACTCCATGAACACATTCTGAATCTGGCTGGGGTGCTCCAAAGGTTGAAGGAAGCAAGACATAAAGTGAAACCAAAGTTAAGTTATGCCACTTATTCCAATCCAAAGTGAAGTAATTGGGGTACAATGTCTCAAATGGGGGTGTTCAAACAGACCCTGAGAAGGTGAAGTGTATTGGACTGGCCAGTTCCTTCAACCCAGAAAGAGCTAAGACAATTTCTAGGGTTAGCATCATACTACCGTCATTTTGTTTACAATTTTGTACAGGTGTCAGTCCCACTAAATAGGTTGCTGGATAAAAGCAAGCAGGCAATGGTTCTGGACCGAGCAGTGTGGAGGAGCATTTGAAACTCTTAAGACCTCATTAATGGCATGGGCAAGGACTAGTTGGCCACATTGGGTGGGTGGTGTTCCCTAATTATAAGCAAAAGTGAGAGCAACTTGTCCATCAAACATCCCAGGTGTCATGAAGTGGGGGAGGTCAACACACATGTTACTCACTCAAGATGGCAACGGCCCTTTCCTGTGTGCACAGCAGCAGGAGACTATGCTTTGTGTCCACATGTCTCAGGTGGGTGGAAGAGAAGGGCTCTCTTTCCCTACCAAGAAGTGAGCAGCCCTCCCCCTCGCTCTTGGCATTAGAAGCAGCATGTGCCCTGCAGATGTATATGCTCTGGAGGCCGTGAAGGCTGACAGAATGATGCTGTGGAGCTTTCCTTGAGCAGCACTGGGGCAGCGTGTGAAAGGGCAGTCCTAGGTTACAATGCACCATTTAGAATGCATCAAAATAGTGCAAGCCACTTGGGTCTCATACCATGTGCTGGCCTCATGCAGGCCTTGCTGTTTGCCCTACACCATTGGGGGGGAAAGTGGATGCCATTGATTCATGAAAGGCACCTGTGCCCTGTATGTCCAGGTTCAGACTACAAAGTAGGGTCAACATGACAAGTGGCTGGACCCCCCTAAAGTGTATGACCCTAATGTATACGAGGGATAGAACGTTGTATGGGCGCTTTAATTGTCAACCTGGATGGGATGGGTGTGGGGGAGGGGGGGGGATTGCTAGATGGCATTAATGCACTTGTGGCTGCAAGCAGCTCAGCTTGTGCCACAGTTAATGGTGGATGCGACGTGGTGGTGGGAGGCTTTGATTGACATAGCCACCAATCTGGAGCTAGTATACAGGCTACAGTATTGGCTGCAGGACACATGTCTGTAGATGGCCCAACCATTTGATTTGGTCCAGGGCATCTTCTGGCTGCTTATCCTTATGATGGAGAGCCCAGCCCCGCCCCCCACCCCCTCCCCAAACCACTTATCCCTCAGGGCTCAATCAGCAATCTCAATATCCACTTATGCTTAGTAATAGTACCATTAAAAAATTATCTTCCTACACCAAGGTCCATCAGCCCCTTAATCCACCAAGGCACTACTCAAAATAACATCAGCTCACATTTAGTCACGTGTGACAGTATAAAATGGGCCGTACAAAAATTAAATGCAGCTGGGACAGCGTACACATTTCACACCATTACATAATTCACACACATGACACATCCGCTGGTGCTCGATGACCGTCCTATTATACACCGTGCTTCAATTGGGGTTTATTTGGGTTGTTCTGGAGCAGCCAGTGTGCAAGCCACTCCTAGAGCAAAGAGAGAAATAAGTGGTGAAGCTAAAGCTTTGTTGAGCATATTTGAAACAGACCACAGGATTCTCTGGTTTCTGTTTGCTTAGCTCTGTAAGTCCCCTGGAGATTACTGGTGTGACATGCCTCTGTAGGTAGTCCTTTGACCACTCTCCAGATAGTACAGGTTCAAAAGTGGCTACAAGAAGGATAATATGACCATGCCAGTGGAGACATTTGGAGAACACTTTACAGCTACTTCATTTCCTTCTCCTTACACCCCTTCCTCCCCTCCTCCCCTTCCTCCCCTCATCCCTTTCCTTCCCTCCTCCCCTTCCTTCCCTCCTCCCCTTCCTTCCTCCTCCCCTTCCTTCCCTCCTCCCCTTCCTCCCCTCCTCCCCTTCCTTTCTCCTCCCCTTCCTTCCCTCCTCCCCTTCCTCCCCTCCTCCCCTTCCTCCCCTCCTCCCCTTCCTTCCCTCCTCCCCTTCCATCCTCCTCCCCTTCCATCCCTGCTCCCCTTCTCCCCTTCCTTCCCTCCTACCCTTCCTCCCCTCCTCCCCTTCCTTCCCTCCTCCCCTTCCTCCCCTCCTCCCCTTCCTTCCCTCCTCCCCTTCCTTCCTCCTCCCCTTCCTTCCCTGCTCCCCTTCTCCCCTTCCTTCCCTTCTACCCTTCCTCCCCTCCTCCCCTTCCTTCCCTCCTCCCCTTCCTTCCTTCCTCTCCCACTCTCTAGTAAATTTATTTCTTACCACAATCAGGAAACATGAATTTTATTTCTCTTTCAGCGTTGAAAAAACTGTCACTACCATGGAGCCCATTCTTGGTGTGGTCATGTCCGTACTTGGCTCTCATGCTATCAGGAGCCTCTTCCTTTGCTTTGGATGCGTTGGTTGGTCCAAGCAGGGTCCTCCACTGAGTGATTGCATCAGGCTTAGCCAGAGCAAGAACTATGATATCACCACTGGGAATGATTTTACAGCAGTATGGAAGTCATGGCAACCAATTAACTCTACTCCGAACCCATCCTCCGTTATATCCAGCACACATACTTACACACACACACACACACACACACACACACACACACACACACAACACACACACAACACACACACACACACACACACACACACACACACACACACACACACACACACACACACACACACACACACACACACCATATCGTTACCTGTGCATAAAAGCAATCAGACTAGGAAAGAACATTTTCCCGTAGTGTTCTGCATAGAAGTCAGCAGCTTGTTCTGGTGTTAGCCGAAGCCGTCTTTGCTGTTTTCACGCAGTACTAGTACACCTGTAATTGATAGAAATTCTCACCTGTAGAATCGTGAATCCGTTTTTCTTGATGTCTTCTATGATATTGTCAGCTTGATCTATGGCGTCAGGTTTTATGATAGCTAAGGTTCTTTCCACTGTAATAGCAGGAGGGTCGGGGAACGGTGGACTCGCCTCCATATTTGTTATTTTACTGATCACTAAGCAACATACGTGAATGACATCATACATGCAATTCAAATGATTCCACGGCGCGGTAACACCTCTGGCAAGACTAAGAGGCAGCGACTTCACAGCTTCACGTGCATAAGATCCCAGGAGGAGCAGACACAGGAATTGCACGATGGAGTGCCCAACTTCGATTATGATGGAGGTCCTGATAGCTGTTTCCGCCCTCGAATTCAAATTTCTTAAACTTCATTGAACTGAAAAATGTATGAACTTCTCACAGGTGGGTGCGCGGTTCTTAACGTCGTCACTGCTGTTTTGCGTGGGATTTAGTGCTCACTTACGTTGGGTAGCGGAGGGATAGGCCTGTAGTTTAAATATAAAGGGTATAGTGTTCGATACGTGACGTGTGCGCGTGTTTGTTGGACGCACTTGGCTTCTTCAACCGAATCCACGTACATATAATAAGTATAGTGTGTGTGAGATAATACTTGGGTCGCTGGTGTCCATGGGCGGGGGAGGGGGATGGGGACACAAGAGGATTTGCAAAAGAAATGTTAATAAAGGAAGCCCAGGAGTGTTTCGCACTCCTTGCCTCACGATTGGCTGTCCACACATCAAGCAGCAAGTCCAAGACGACTTTTGACCTGTACAGTCGACTGAACCTGGCTCTGGCTAGATCGATTGCCAGAGCAATAAATTCTAGATCGTTCAACTAGTTGATTTTGTAGCCTGTTTAGAAATGCATATTGTTTAATTAACTATGTGTTCTATTACGGTATATATTGTTTTCATTTTAATAAGGAATTGGTGGTACATATTGTGAGGTGTGCAGAAAGAAATAAACAAAACGTTTGGTCACAAAAGTGTTGTGCAGTAATAAATAAATAAATTGCATATCCCTACAAATTCCCATTGGTGTGCTTTTTATGGTAGACTTGGGCACAGGTGTGCTTTACATGGAAGTCTTGTCGTCTTCATTCAGGGAGGAGGTGGGAGGGGCCAAGCAGACTTCGGCATGGGAAGGATCATCTGTGAGAGAAGTGGAGTAAGTGACAAGGGGAGGGGGAGAGGGAAGCACACGTAACTTGGGGTTGGGTCTATAAATGGGGGCATAATCTATCCCACCAATGGTGTAGGCTTTGTGGCAGATTGTGGCTCATGTGCTTATAATACTTGTACATGTATCACAGGAGAATGATGACTTGTGCCTGTAATGCATGTCAACGTCAACACAGCATGTTGTGTGCAACGCTATGAGTTTTTGCAAAATATCAGTAAACTTTTTCACTGAAATACAATGAGTTACAACGTGCCGAGTGTATGGTCGGTGGTAATCTTACATGTATCCTTCGTGGTACAGCAGAGACATGGCCCACATTTCCCAAAGAGCTAATAAATGACATACCCAATACATGCTGCCGTACTCCAGGTAACAAAAATGTATATTATGGGATGGGCCAGAATCTCTAGAGGCGTTCATCTGTAAGTTCCTCCCATTCAATTGGTCGCCCCAGTTACATGTATACCATTCCCCCCCACCCCACCCCACCCTCCATCCCCTTCCCTTGCCATGAGCCTGCTTTCTGTAATGTCTCCTCCCTACACATAGCCAGGTGCACAAATCATGTGGAGGTTTGCCAGCGACTGAAATACCAAGTACTGATCGATAATTGCAAACACACACACACACACACACACATACACACAACCATATGTGAGTCACGCGTTTATCCTTTAGTGCGTAGGTCGCTGGTTCTAAACTGTTTTCAAATGTTAAAAGTGACCAGCACACCCTACAAGAATGATGACCTCATAGCATTTTAGCGGGATTGGCGCAAGCTGTACTCTTGTTTTAGATACGCTGTTAAGCCACTTATTTTTTTTTTTTTTGAAGGAAAAAAGCTTTTTTGTAATACTGGACTTATGTGCAATTATTTTAATAGGTGGTGGTGGTGCTCTATTCTGTGGTCTTGGAACGATGTTTCTGCTTTGTCTTTGAGTTTCTGATGGCTACAGACTATGTTGACTATTATGTGACATGAATAAGCAACCTGATGATACTAGCTATAAGGTATTATGTCCGGGAGGGGGGGGGGCAGTTTTAAGCAACAAGCTCGACCCACTGTCTTTGGCGACATAGCGAGCCTCAACCATAAGGCCTGCAAATGTACCTTCATCCTAGAGCCTCAACCATAAGGCCTGCTAATGTACCTTCATCCTAAGGATCATTTTATCGCACACAATATAAGTATTGATGGGAGCAAGAGCAACAACATTTTGTTTGAGGCAGTTCACACTTTTTGTTGTTTTGGTATCAAAATTTCAAGGACCACGTGTTAATATATTTGGTGCTCCACATCTGTACATCAGAGCTTAGTGTGTTGTCATTTTTACATGCAAAGGTACAGATTTAAACACAGGGGCGGATACAGGAATTCTAAAAGGGGGGGGTCTGACATGAAAACTAATAAGGGGGAGGGTGCGGAAGCTTTTGGGGGTCCGTGACACAGACTGTCTGACGCCTGAAGCTGCTTGTGGCCATGTGCACCTGATATTACGATTAAGGCACGCAATGAGGGTTAACTGTACACGTCACGTGGTATAGGCGGGGGGGGGGGGGGGGTCCGGACCCCCCCCCCCCTGCGTCCGCCCTTGAAACACATAAACTACTTTTAAGGATTAATATTAATCAATGCAATGGTTGAAGCCTAAGTGTATGTGGTGTGTGTGTGTGTGTGTGTGTGTGTGTGTGTGTGTGTGTGTGTGTGTTGCACGCGTGCTTATGTGCCAAATCGTTTGCCTCCACCCCTCACCTATTTCTGTCTGAAGGGACGTTAACGCTTTGGCGCGTGCTGCCCACATCTTTGCGACCCGCCTCTCTCTGCGCACCCCATTGATGGACGACAGAACTTCCGTGCTCAGGACGAAGACACGGGTACAGCTCTCGAGAAAGTCATATCTTGCGTTGCCTTTGACTCTGGATAGCTTGACTCCAACCGCATGTGCTTTTCTGTAAAGGCAGTTTTGTAAACGCTCATTGTTCGTATTCAGCGCGATGGGTTCGTCGATGATACGTTCGTTCAGTTTCTGTACGATGCTTTCTTCCTTGCAATCTCTCCAGCTCAATAGCAACAGGTTTGGGATGACCAAGTAGTACGCTGGTGTTGCCCCGGCGACGCTAAAGGAACTATCTCTCGGCTCGTTTCTGTAAACACCCACGTGTAGCGATGCCGTGAGCGGCAATTTGTACCTCTTATACTGGCGAGCAGCAGCAGGTGAGGATTGGCGCCTCTTGTTCGGGCTCCTCTCTCGTGGTACAGTGGACACGGTCGCGGGTGGGTGGCTGCGGGCTTCTGGACTATCCCCTGTCGACGTCTCCATCCGTGCACAAATCACGTGAGAGATTATAATTCTCGTTCCCGCTCAAATCAATTCGGAACCCAGACCCCCCTGTTCCAAACCATTGACCTACCTCGAACCCATTTCAAATCTTGAGGCCCCATTGACCTTGGGCCCATTCCAAATCTCTGACCTGTAAGCTACCTAGGACCCATTCCAAACCATCCTGACTGTTTACTGAACACATGCGAAAATCACAGGTTTGGAGAGTCAGGAATCATGTGATGCCAGACTATTATTTCTGGAAATGAAGGGTAGTACAGCAAGGATATGAGGATATGAGTAGGTGTAAGGGATGGTTCCTGATGAACAAAGAAAAGAAGCCGTTCTTGTGAGGGACAGGGAGAGGGGGGGGGGGGGGGGGGGAGCTTATTAGTAACAGCACAGTTGAATATCATACAAGCGAAAATGATACCAATTAAGGCTGGCATACAAGTCATGTGGGTCTGGGGACGAGACTAGGCATACATAAGTTGACTTCCTGCTGATTTATCCGCCTACAACTCAAATGAACGCAGAAGTTCAGTAAACTAACGTTTTTACAAGTAAATAAAAACATTCTCTATGAGAAAGTTGGTGGCATATAGGATTTGAAGGCAATGGTGGTGTAAAAAGGAAGGAAACAAGGGTCTAGTAATAAGGAAAAATGGAATAGTCCTATATTTAGCACACGAACAACATACTATATCCTACATATAGAAATGTGCTAAATATAGGACTATTCCATTTTTCCTTATTACTAGACCCTTGTTTCCTTCCTTTTTACACCACCATTGCCTTCAAATCCTATATGCCACCAACTTTCTCATAGAGAATGTTTTTATTTACTTGTTTCATTGATTTTTATTCATACCCGATTATGAGCCGTATAGCATGTTAAGTAATCCATCTTGATATGAGAACGACATACCATTGAGTGACCTTAACTCTTTTCGCCGAGCGAGATGCACGTTCAGGACTATGGCAATATCGCTATCTTTTTTCAGATCTGCTCGATACCTTGCACGTCGAGAGGTCCGTTCCTTTTCAGGATCCTGAGGGGGCTTTTAAGGGGCGGCCCGAAATAGAAGAGAGGTTATTAATTGTCGCCCCAGCGCGATCGAACCCACAAACGCATTTTGTATCGGGCCAGAAGCAGACAGCACCCTCTCCCCCCCCCCCCCCCCCCCCCCCCCCCCCCTACTAATCGCATCTCGATACCTTGCGCGTCGAGAGATCCGTTTCTTTTCAGGCTCTGCTCGATAGTTTTCACGTTTGAGAGGCCCGCTTCTTTTCAGGCTCTGCTTTGTAGTTCCGCTCGGGCTGAATCTAATACGTCGTCTCTAGTTTTGAGGTACTATGCTCGTCGTTTGGCTTTCTCTTATCCTGACGTGCATGAAGGCATTTTGAGAAAAAAAAAACTTCACTAAGTTACAAAGAGCGTCAAACCTAAACGATCGAATAACAAGAATGATTATAGTACGCACGTGCACGTTATTAAAAATACATAACCGCCAAAGTTAATTACCACTACGTGTAGTGCCCAGACCGTACACATTTGATGTATACTGCTAGTACTTCGTATAAAGAGCGACGTAGGACCTATCCGAGTCGTGTCAGTGCAGTAAGCTATACGTGATTTGCTAACACAACCACCGATAAATGTCATGTAGCCTCGAGACGTTTTGACCACAGAAGCGAAAATGCCAGTGAATTCTGAAGCCATTGGTGTGATTTTCATTTCTTAAAAGTGTTCCTATCCCGAGTTATGCGTGGTCAAGAACAAGAACAAGAAGAAGAAGAAGAAGAACGAGAAATACGTGGGACTGGGTACGAGTTTCAAAAATTGTTTTGTTCTCTACAACCACGCGGTTTTGTGACATCAAACAAACACGAAACTGCTTGTTGTTGCCTTCTTGTACGACGACGATAACAAGGTAAGCCATCCGCTCGTCGGGAGTCTTGTAGAAGCGGGTCGCGTTTTTTTAATGACATTCATAATCGGGGTCAAATCCTATATGAGAGTTACTAACGTAACTCTCGATGTATTCATTTGAGTTCTCAGCTGTGGTAGGGTTTGCCTGGGCTAGAAGGGTTACCATGGTGGGAGGGAGGGTGGAGTGGGGGGGGGTGGGGTCTTGACTTTGGCTGGGGGTTTCCTGAATTGAAGGATTTGCACAGGATATGGGGGGAAGGTAGGATTTGTTGGTAGGCCCCCCCCCCCCCCCCCCCCTCCCCCCTTGAGGTGATGGTAGGTCAATGATTTGGAATGAGGGTGGTCTGCTTCGTGGAGCTGGCAGCAATGGGTTGGGGTGGTAGGTTAGTGTGGGCATGGGGGAGAGGCTGACGTGTGCCTGGGGTGGTAAGTGAGTGTGTGCGTGTATGTGGTTCCTGATTTTTACAATAGAACAGGAGTTGGGGCTTGTGAGGCTCCGTTGGAACGTTCATCAGTCAACGGTTCAGAGAGCTAAAAAGCACCATCGTAATAGCATACCATGTGGGCCTAGCATGCATACCATGTGGGCCTAGCATGCATACCATGTGGGCCTAGCATGCATACCATGTGGGCCTAGCATGCATACCATGTGGGGCCTAGCATGCATACCATGTGGGCCTAGCATGCATACCATGTGGGCCTAGCATGCATACCATGTGGGCCTAGCATGCATACCATGTGGGCCTAGCATGCATACCATGTGGGCCTAGCATGCATACCATGTGGGCCTAGCATGCATACCATGTGGGCCTAGCATGCATACCATGTGGGCCTAGCATGCATACCATGTGGGCCTAGCATGCATACCATGTGGGCCCTAGCATGCATACCGTGTGGGCCTAGCATGCATACCGTGTGGGCCTAGCATGCATACCATGTGGGCCTAGCATGCATACCATGTGGGCCTAGCATGCATACCATGTGGGCCTAGCATGCATACCGTGTGGGCCTAGCATGCATACCATGTGGGCCTAGCATGCATACCATGTGGGCCTAGCATGCATACCGTGTGGGCCTAGCATGCATACCATGTGGGCCTAGCATGCATACCATGTGGGCCTAGCATGCATACCATGTGGGCCTAGCATGCATACCATGTGGGCCTAGCATGCATACCATGTGGGCCTAGCATGCATACCATGTGGGCCTAGCATGCATACCATGTGGGCCTAGCATGCATACCATGTGGGCCTAGCATGCATACCATGTGGGCCTAGCATGCATACCGTGTGGGCCTAGCATGCATACCGTGTGGGCCTAGCATGCATACCATGTGGGCCTAGCATGCATACCATGTGGGCCTAGCATGCATACCATGTGGGCCTAGCATGCATACCGTGTGGGCCTAGCATGCATACCATGTGGGCCCTAGCATGCATACCATGTGGGCCTAGCATGCATACCGTGTGGGCCTAGCATGCATACCATGTGGGCCTAGCATGCATACCATGTGGGCCTAGCATGCATACCATGTGGGCCTAGCATGCATACCGTGTGGGCCTAGCATGCATACCGTGTGGGCCTAGCATGCATACCATGTGGGCCTAGCATGCATACCATGTGGGCCTAGCATGCATACCATGTGGGCCTAGCATGCATACCATGTGGGCCTAGCATGCATACCATGTGGGGCCTAGCATGCATACCATGTGGGCCTAGCATGCATACCATGTGGGCCTAGCATGCATACCATGTGGGCCTAGCATGCATACCATGTGGGCCTAGCATGCATACCGTGTGGGCCTAGCATGCATACCATGTGGGCCTAGCATGCATACCATGTGGGCCTAGCATGCATACCGTGTGGGGCCTAGCATGCATACCGTGTGGGCCTAGCATGCATACCATGTGGGCCTCAGTGAGGTTTTTTGGATTGCAGTCCTCAGTGTTCCAAACATGTGTGCAACCCAGTACATGTATTTCTGTGGTGAGCATCACAAGACCTCCTCCTCTCTCAGCTATGCCAAATCGTCATACCTGAGGTGCACAGGTATAATAAAAGTGCACAGATCTATATGGAAAATCGGAAATTTATATCTGCTAGTTTAAAAAAAAAAAAAAAAACATTTAGTATGGAATGACCCTGTGCATGCAAAAAAAAAAGATACCATATAATTTTTGAATATCCAATTATTATTTTTTTAGAACCAATCCCTCGTATCAAATTGCCATTATGTTCGTTATCGCGCGAACGCTTCCGCGTATCTTTTTTTCATAATCATGTGTGCGTACTATTTTACTTCCCAACATACTGAACAAATTCGCGAAGACATTCGCGTTTGCTGAGTCACGCACTTTTTTCTAACGCAATGGGCTATTCCATTCAATGACGCTAGAATAAATCACCCCCGGATAGTTAATACATTTTACGAATATCAAAGCTAACCACCGTTAATAACTACTTATCCTGTACTGTCATTGAACGGAATAGCCCAATTAGTTCAGGACCAGGAAATAAAATGGTACGCGATCATGAAAAAAGATACGCTGAAGAGATACGTCGTTTAACACGAGCCTTTTTGTACGGGGGCAGATTTACGGTATTAATATAGCAACATAAAGTTACACACCCAGGAAAGTTCAAATTTGTATCATAACTCATAATTGTATCATAGCAAAAAAACATATTTGAAACATCGATCTTAGCAAGCAGATATGTATCAAATATGTTTTGCTAATATGTTACAAATACACATATCTGATACAATTATGTATACGCTTGCGGAGATGAATGTTTCAAATATGTATTACATATTTGATACAAAATTAACTTTCCTGGTGGTGTATCTGGTTGAAAATGTGTGTGTGTGTGTGTGTGTGTGTGTGTGTGTGTGTGTGTGTGTGTGTGTGTGTGTGTGTGTGTGTGTTGAATTGCGATAATGCCCCTCCTCTCACCTATCTCTGTCCGAAGGTACGTTAACACATCGACACGTGCTGCCCACATCTTTGCGACCCGCCTCTCTCTGCGCACCCCATCGATGGACGACAGAACTTCCGTACTTGGGACGAAGACACGGGTACAGCTCTCGAGTAAATCGTATTTCGCCCTGCCTTTGGTTTTGAGTACCTTGGCTCGTAGCTGTTTTATTTTTGTGCGCAAGCACTTTTCGATACGTTTGCTGGTCGTATCCAGCGCGATGGGTTCGTCGATGATACGTTCGTTCAGTTTCTGTACGATGCTTTCTTCCTTGCAATCTCTCCAGCTCATTAGCAACAGGTTTGGGATGACCAAGTAGTACGCTGGTGTTGCCCCGGCGACGCTAAAGGAACTATCTCTCGGCTCGTTTCTGTAAACACCCACGTGTAGCGAGGTCGTTGGCGGGTATTCGTACTTCTTCATCGGCTGCCTCGCGCGCGGGCGAGCAGCGGATGCAAATTGGCACCTTTCGGGTGTTTTACTCCTCGTTCGTGGTACAGCGAACGCGGCCGATGGTGGGTGGGTACAGGCTTCTGGATCTTTTGGCGTCGTCTCCTCCATCGCCTAGTCTCTTGCCC